>JAODUO010003438.1:0-15503 GCA_025642075.2 Ridgeia piscesae
GGAGAAAAGAAATGAGCTTGTTGGCAGCATCAAAATAGTACTAGTAGGTTATCCGGTGAATGCGATAATACGCTGAGTTATAGCTGGGGTTTACGTAGTGAATAATTGCACATCACCACATCACACATCATACTTATTTTATTGAAACAAAAATAGGCATATTTGCATAATTGTGCTATTGGCAGTGTTTGTATATATTATGTTTGAATAAAATATGCAATCAATAAAGACGTGTTGGCACAAAATTGGTGCACTCTAAATGTAGACCAAAAAAATATAATTATATATATTACATATTATATATATATATATATATATATATATATATATATATATATATATATATATATATATATATATATATATATATTATTATATATATATATATATATATATATATATATATATATATATATATATTTTTATAAAAATTTAAAATATTAATTTATATTATATAAATTAAATAAATTTTCAAATATGGTTTGGAATATTTTATTTCTTGGAGAAGATTTGTGCATTTCAGTGTACTATTTTCGATTAGATAAATAACTGGCACACCATTCATTAGTTATTCCCCGAATTCCATTTAAAATAATTTATACAGCCAAATGTCATCGTCTATTGCATGAAATGTATTTGAAAGGTCCGGAAACACAGCCAATGTAGGGTCTTTTATTATCTGATAATTTGCTACTGAAATGTCCTTGAGCAAATGCCCTATTGGATGAACAGTAGAATGTTTTGCTCGAAACCCATACTGGTGTTTATACAAAATGAACCTATTCTAACAAACAAATTATTAATTTCTTGTGTGATTTTGTTTTCATATTTGTTTCCTCATGTCCATTTATAATGAACGCTTCAGGAAACTTAGAGAATATTTTGTTTATGTATTGCATGTCGTATTATAGCCCATGTTTCTTGGATGTTATGTATACGTACTTCTTACGCATTTCTGCATAATTTTGCTGGTCGTTTGATCTTATTAAAAACTCTATACAATATTCGTTATATTTATTGATCGCTTTCGGTTAGGTCTACTTAATTTCTTTCGAAGTAACTTTGCTTTATTTAGCGATGAAGTCAATATGCCGGAAGTAATCCACGGTTCTCGTTCAATGTATTTTCTCACAGTTGAATAATCGGCCATATATAATAGGTAATATATTTCTAAACGATGCAGTGTTTCTTGCAGACAATTGTCGTACGTGCCTATATACTGATTTTTGTGAACGAGGTGTACCATATATTATATGAAATAATAAATTATACCAAAATGATCGGCTACATCAGTGATGATAATTCCCCAATTCATATTCAGGGTGAGTATTATTTGAATATAAGTGGTTTATAAGTCATTGTTTTTTTAAATGTTGTAATCGCCCATCAGATAAGCAATTTTATTTTCATTTAGTATTTTATCCCGTATTTCTATTGTTTTGCTTATAAAAATATCAATATCTGCTCGAGAAGCTGAGTTAGGACGATATACTACATCTACTATAATAGGTCTATTTTTTATTTTTATTATTACATCCCAACTCCACCATGTCCATCATCATTTTGCAATATTGTGCTAAAAAGTAAACTATGGTATCCGTTTATATTGTATTGCTGAGAACCCTGAATTCTAAATATTTATGTTAATATAATAAATTGTATTGTATTGTGTTATTGTAAGCCTGAGTCTGAGTCTAAGTATGAGGCAATCGGATGATTACTTACAAAATAATTCTTGCAAATAATCCCAGTGCGCCTCTAAACTACGAAAATGTATAGAGAACATCGATAGATAAATGTTGTCACTTTGGAAGGCTTTTGAGAATTCAACCGGGGTCAAATATTTACACTTATTAGTATCTAAAGAAAGGGATAATCATGATATATTTCATCTTTGTAATGATTAACTTCAGTGTATAAATTTGTAAAGTCAAAGTTTCCATTCGCTTGGATCCGGTCTATATTAATATTATCATCCATTTACAAACATAGTAGAGGGTATCATATGAAACCAATTACCCTATTCCGTCGTATTTACTCTACTACCAGAAGCACCATAGAATATCTGATGAAAACAACAATAATACAAATCAATAATTAGCTTAGAACCTTTTTGTGTAGCATGACACCGTAACATTAATCTTAACAGTATGTATAATAGTAATACAAAAATAAAAACATGTATATATGTACTAAAATAAACAACATAAGGGAACAAAGATACTAGGGATAGCAAGTGCTGACTGGACTCTCACCTGTTGGGATGTCGAAGCTGTGTGGACGTAACATCGAGAGTATGAGTGACTAGGCACAGCACTGACTGGTGACTCATGATTATATATATATATATATATATATATATATATATATATATATATATATATATATATATCTTATTGCTTACATATGTAATTCAGTTATGCTTGAGATCCGAATACACTGTAACTAATGATACATTGGCTAAATAGATACTGCATAGTAGTTGTGAGTGATATAAAAACCATAAACATAAGGCAGCGTTTTGTCATCAATCAAGCTGAGAGGCACAAAACGATAGATGAAAACTGTACATGGTACTATTCAAGTTGTAAATAGGTGTAACAACTCTCCAAGCCCGGCTGAGAAATGAGGACGGTAGGGCATAGGGGTAACAGCACTTTCTTTTATAAAACAGGCTGTTACGAAAACATCGACCAAAAGAACTCTACTGAACTTGGGAGAGGGAGGGCCTCCTGGGAAGCCATACAGTGAAAGCCGTAAGGAAGCCACATCGCCGATACCCTTCATGTCTTCCAAGAAAATCTCAAATCTTGGAACGTGAAATGTGAGAACCATGTTCGAAGAAACAAAGCAGCCCAAATAGCAACGGAACGACGGGCCTACAACATCACAGTACTAGGGCTATGTGAAACGAGGTGGACCCAGTCATGACAAGTCAGACTGAATACGGGATAAATTATTCTGTACTCGGGGCATGAAGAGGAAGATGCATACCATACAGAAGGCGTGGCACTCATGTTGCCACAAGAGACACAGGATGCTCTCATTAGCTGGAAAGCAGTGGGACCAAGGATCATCTATGCCTCGTTCAAAACAAAGAAAGAAAACACCAAGCTCAACATCATTCAGTGCTACACACCGACAAATGACGGATAAAGAAACAAAAGAGGACTTTTACTAAACACTGCAGGAGAAGGACATGACAATACTCATGGGAGATTTGAAAGCCAAAATCGGATCAGACAACAGCGGGTACGAAGAAGTCAGGGGCAGACAGGGACTTGGCAAAATGAATGAAAATCGCGAGATATTGGCCGACTTGTGTGTATTAACAATATGATCATCACAGGCAGCGTGTTCCCGCATCGCAGGATTCATAAGGTAACCTGGGTAGGACCGGACCACAGACAAGAAAATCAAATCGAACATATCTGTATAGGACGAACATTCAGAAGATCAATGCAGGATGTGAAAGTAGAGAGAGGGGCATATGCAGCATCAGACCACCATATAGTGCCAGAATGAATGTGAAGCTAAAGAGAGAAGTCAAGAGGAGCACAGTATGACATGGAGTTCCCAAAGGACAGGGTCACAACAGAGACCTTCCGACTTACAATCAGAAACAAACACGAAGCCCTATATGATCTTCTTGAAGAAGGAAACATGGACATAGACACACAATGGCAACAGAGCAAGGAGATGTGGAGCAGCACATGCAGCGAAGTTCTGGGAAAGAAGAAATACCAAAAAAACTTGACTTCTGCAGACACTGTCAACAAAGTGCAATTGAGGAAGGAAACGAAAGGTGCAATTAACAACAGCCGAACGAGAGCACAAGAAGAGTATACAGAGGCAAACGGAGCAGTCAAGAACAGCGTAAAAACAGACAAGGAAAACTTCATTGAAGATCTAGCCAAAGAAGTAGAGGATGCACCAACCCAAAGAAACATCAAACAACTGTAGGATATGACAAGACAATTAGCAGGAAACTACCTGCACACATACCTACCCATCAAAAATAAGAATGGCAATGTACTTACCAGTGATGAAGACCAGTTGAAGAGATGAAGGGAACATTTTGAAGAACTGCTGAACCGGCCACCACCACAGAACCCTCCAGACATCGCACCAGCTGAAGATGTACTACACATCAACTGCGAAAGACCAAGTAAGGCAGAGATTGAGAAAGCCATACATCACACGAAGAGAGGGGGAGCTTCCGGCCCAGACAACATTCCTGCCGGTTTAGAGATCTCCACAGAGATACTACACGATCTAATCGGGAAGATATGGGAGAAGAAATACCAACTGAATGGAAAGAATGGTACCTACGAGGGATAATGCTCCTATCAGTACCCGGAAAGGTCGTCAACAGAGTCATCTTGTTGACTGGCTTCCATGAAGACAGATTTTGCACCGACCAAATAGCAACACTGCGAATTATTGTTGAACAGTCCATGGGATGGGACTCATCCCTGTACATAAACGTTGTAGATTACGAGAAGGCATTTGATAGACTCGACAGAGATACACTGTGGAAGCTTCTACAGCACTATGGGATATTAGATAAATTGATATATCTGATAAGAAATATTTATGAAGATATGGCATGCAGGGTCATTCATGCAGGACAATTTACAGCCTCTTTCATGGTGAAGAGAGGAGTGAGGCAAGGATGTCTTCTGTCACCAAGGATGTCTTCTGTCGCCATTCTTATTCCTGCTCGCCACAGATTGGATCATGAAAAAACCTACAGAAAACAGAAGAAAGGGGATCGATTGGACACCTTGGATCCAGCTGGAGGGCCTGGACTTTGCGCATAACCTCGCTCTCCTCTCACATGGCCAGCAGCAGATGCAGAAACAAACCAGAGCTGCTAAACACAGTGTCAACACAGCTAGGACTCAACATCAACAGAAGCAAGACAAAGATTATGAAAGCCAACACAAAGAACCATAACCAATGACATTAAAAGAGAGCCACTGGAAGAGACAGACTCGTTCACATACAGTACAATAAACAAAAATGGAGGCACAGAAGAAGACGTCAAAGCAAGGATACAGAAAGCAAGAGTTGCATTAATCGTGTTGAGAAACATTTGGAGAGCAATACAAATCAAAATTAACACCAAACTGAGAATATTCAAATGTTAAGGCAGTTTTACTCTATGGATCGGGGACATGGCTAAGTACACAGAAGACACTAAACAGAATACAGACCTTCATCAATAAATGCCTGCGTATAATCTTACACCCGAAGAGGACAGACAAGGTATCCAACACTACACTCTGGAAATGGACCAGACAACTACTCATAGGAAATGAAATCAAGAAGAGAATTAGTTGCTGTTGGTCTACTTTGCATTGCTGCATGTCACGTCATCAGTTACTTTAGTTTAGTTATGCAAAGTGATACTTTCTTATACTGCCTGACCAACTCCTAAGTACATTCGAAAAAACTACGGCTAGTTTTAGCCAAATAGTCATGAATACTTGTTTTCACCACGTGTACAATTATTAAGAAAAGCAGAACCTCGTGGAAACATTGCTCGTGTACCATGTAAACAGAGGCTGTCCACCTGGACATGGCTCATTACTCATTGGTCGAAAAATGCCCTGTGGCGAAACCTACCTGGTGAGTCAAAACTAGCGGCACGTTTTGTCAAATATTCATAATTTACTAAGCCAGTGTGGCAATTTACTAACATTTTACCATCTCAACCAAATAGAGGTTTGATGCTTTCACAATTATTACCAAGTTAACGTAATTGAATATGTTTTCACGTCGGGAAACGCATGCCACTTTAATATTTTAGGACGTGAATGTTATAAAATCTCAATATTCCATCTTTCTGTACAATATCGTTTTTATGCTTATTGTCGTATTTTACTCAATTTTACTAAGTCGGTGAGGTAATTGTTTAACATTTTATCTTCTCGACGAGATAAAGAGGGATATTTTCACAATTTATTTCAAGTAAGCGTTGTAACATTTGGCAAATTCTGAATTGTTATCGTTTCGCCGCGATAACCTTGTCAAATTGTCATATTTTACTAACCCGGCGTGGTAATTTCCTAACATCTCATTGTTTCATTTAGTTACACAAGTGGTATTTTCATAGTTTAACTATGTTGGCGTTGAAACTAATAGTAAAATCACAATATTCTAGTGTTCCAATGCGATAGCGTTGTCACTTTGTTGTATTTTCCTAAGGCATCGTGGTCACTTCATAACACTTTACTTGTCTTCGCGATATTTGTATTAAGTCATCACTGTAATTGTAAACTTTTTAATCCATGATAGTGGTACCTTCGTAAGTTGTCAAGTTTTCACTACGGAAGACTTACAACACTTTGATTTTTTTACCATGTTAAAGTAGTATCATCTCAATATTCTAGCATTTCGGCGCGATAGCCTTGTCACATTTTCGTGTATTACTAAGTCTTCGTTGTAATTTCGTCTCTTTTTATGCGAAAGCTACGTCGCTATGGCGATTTCGATCGAAAAGAAGAAACTAGGTGTTTTGTCTTACGATATAAAACATTTTCCTAACCATAACACAGAAAATTGTTGGGCTGTGACGTCACTAGCGGATACCACTAACACTACTTTAAACATTGGCGCCATCTATCGGATAAAATCATTACAATTTGTGGTTACACACTACCGTATAACACTAACACCACATTAAACGCTGACGCCATCTAGCAGGTAAAACAATCACTAATCAGAACATAGTTTGGATTAATTAGGGTTAGACATTGAAACAACTTGGGGTTACTTTATCGAAAATATTTATGTTCGTGTCGCCGAGTTAAAAGCATAATAATTTTCCACGCGACCTATCCGAAAGGGGCGGTGTATGACATTTGCCCTTGCTTTTCCTCTTCGTCCTGCGGACGGGACCCGACCCAACCCTACGCGACCCAGCCTTCATCGGACCCTATATTACTATTTGCATGTATAAATAATATTTACACTCATGTATACAGTGGAATGTATATTATACATATCAGTCTGTCTATCACTATAGGATATATTTTATATATATATATATATATATATATATATATATATATATATATATATAATGGAAGCACATACCACTTGCGATTTCCATTCCTGGCAAGTACGACCAGTTAACGTTGTGGTTATTGTGTCGTTATGCTTGTCCATCCGACACTCCCTTGGACCTACGATGAAACTAATGACTAAGACCGCCATAAATTAGCACACTTTTCCATACATAAATAAGTATATATATATATATATATATATATATATATATATAATAATAATATAATATATATATATATATATTAAACATACATCACATCAATAAAATAATATGTTTATCTGTAATATAATCACTATTTATATATTCATTATAAATGATAACAATAATAAATTCAATACTAAGTGATATATATGACAAATACTAGCATAATTACGTATGTCAAATTAGTTATTCGGCCTACATTTAAATCAAAAGGAATGATATATATATATATATATATATATATATATATATATATATATATATATATATATATACGTACATATTTTTGTCAAATAATTTGAATTATGACTGATTATTTTTATCATGAACAAATGTGTCAAATATCATAAGATATTTTATGTACGTTTATGAATAAATTAAAATGTAATTTCCTCGAAGTTTTCAATTATTGTCTACCGAGTGGTCAACGTTGACCTTCACCATTTCATCTTGATATTGAACTGAAATGTTAATATCATAAATGGATTCTGCGAAACCAGATACCACAAAACAGAGGTATTCTACAGAATAAGTCATTTTATGATTTGACCATTGGCCATCTTGTATTTATGCTAATTACCAGAGTAGTGCAAAGTTGCCATTTGGGCAACACAGTTGAATTTGGTGTAGGACCCGTTCCGTGTACAGATTAATATAACAACTTCATGGAATAGAACATTTCGCGGTTCGCCATTGAACACATGCGACTGATATTGCGAGTTTACACAAACTTTGGGTGCTTTGAGGTTTCTTTCTCGAAATGGAGTTTTCTGAAATGTTACGACTGTTGTTTTCTCACTCACCTATTTAGCCCATATGCGTTATTTTCGAAAAACAAATTACACCATGTAAAATTTGGTCACTCTAATGTGTGTGTGTGTGTGTGTGTGTGTGTGTGTGTGTGTGTGTGTGTGTGTGTGTGTGTGTGTGTGTGTGTGTGTGTGTGTGTGTGTGTGTGTGTGTGTGTGTGTGTGTGTGTGTGTGTGTGTGTGTGTGTGTGTGTGTGTGTGTGTGTGTGTGTGTGTGTGTGTGTGTGTGTGTGTGTGTGTGTGTGTGTGTGTGTGTGTGTGTGTGTGTGTGTGTGTGTGTGTGTGTGTGTGTGTGTGTGTGTGTGTGTGTGTGTGTGTGTGTGTGTGTGTGTGTGTGTGTGTGTGTGTGTGTGTGTGTGTGTGTGTGTGTGTGTGTGTGTGTGTGTGTGTGTGTGTGTGTGTGTGTGTGTGTGTGTGTGTGTGTGTGTGTGTGTGTGTGTGTGTGTGTGTGTGTGTGTGTGTGTGTGTGTGTGTGTGTGTGTGTGTGTGTGTGTGTGTGTGTGTGTGTGTGTGTGTGTGTGTGTGTGTGTGTGTGTGTGTGTGTGTGTGTGTGTGTGTGTGTGTGTGTGTGTTTTGGTGTGTGTGTGTGTGATTTGAATGTCTCCTGATAGTAACGGCCTAATTGTATGCGCAAAACCGACTAACGTACATATATTTATAAATTAATTAATGCAGTTTGTCTGACGGTATGTCCTTGCCCCCGTATATCCGTCAGATTTGCATGTACAAGCCTGACATGTTGTCTGCTACCTAGCGGGCCCTTGCCATTGGTTCGTAGATATAGACGAAATTCATGTACTGGGCTGGTATTTTGTATGTGGCCTAATTTGCCCATTGTAGTGGTTCGTAGACCGTTTACCAAATTCGTTCGGACCGTCGGGATCTTGGTATCACAAATTTAAGATGCCCCATTCTTCAGTTTCACAAACTCAAATTTTTCGAAATTAATCCGGGATTTTTTTTTATTGTCCCTCTTATGTGGATTACATTTGGATATTAAATTGAATTTATAATTGTATGTATGTATGTATGTATGTATGTATGTATGTATGTATGTATGTATGTATGTATGTATGTATGTATGTATGTATGTATGTATGTATGTATGTATGATGTATATATATATATATATATATATATATATATATATATATATATATATATATATATATTATATACATTTTTCAACACACAATGCCGAATAACTGGGATAGCAAACTAATATGACTCTTTTCCAAAGGGTGAACAATATTTGTTCGGCGGCAAAGGAAAGGTGAACCAAATATACAAAGTATGGCTCTTCGGCGTCCAATTTAATTCGGGCTACCTGTTCCGAGTGGCCCATGTGCTTATAGAAATGCTGCAGGTTCTCCTTGACGACATCCATACTGGCATGCATTGTGCTGATTCTACACCTTTGGTTGGTTGCAAAGATAAACACGAAAGCCTGCATGACGAGGATTTCGTTTGAGATGCGACAACAAAGTGCCATTAATCCGCAATTCCTAAGATATTAATTCATTTTGGTATTGTTATAAAACATTACATATTTGCCATATCACAAGGACATTTCATACACATGGCATATATAAAAATTATTTAATAATTTTTTATGTATGATCACCCTTTCAGTTATACTCATAGAAAACAGTTACAGCAGAAATGCGATAGGCTTAATAATTATAATTTCATTGAGAGTAAAAGTAAAGCTAAGTTCCTGTATAGCGCAGTATCCGGTCTTCAGGACTGTTCAAAGCGTTTTACTTCCCTGGCAGACCTGTTCAATCAAATACCGTCTCAGCTTCTCTGGGAAGCATCCAGCCACATGCTACAAATACTGCGCGAAGGCTGCTCGTACACATATCCACCACTGTCTATGGCCAGAGAATGTTGTATTTTGCAACACTATCACCTATATCTCATATCTACAAATGTACTATATTAAAACTTTTCACAGATAATACTGTGTGTTTTGCAATGCTATCACATATCTTCTACATCTACCGACGTAGATCAACATATTAATGCAATACTAAACTTCAATGAGGATACGCAAGATTGTTAGTCAGGAATTTTTTATTTTGTTGAATTATATTTTCAGACGCGGCAGAAAAAGTACCATAGAATCCACAATTCCTAAGATATTAAAATACTGCGCGGTTTGAAATGCTATCACACATTCTCCATGTGTACTGATGTAGACCAACATGCTAGTGCAATAACAATCTTCAGTGAAAATTATCAAGATTGCTAGCCAGAAATATTGTTTTCTTATGTAGTACAATGTCTGGATTACACAGATTTCATTTTGAGGCGTGGTAGATAAAGTGCCATGAAATTCACATGTCTTTAGATATTAAAATATTGCCACGGGAACCATATGATATGCAAATTTCACCCACCTCGGACAGATAATAACAATTATTTAATGGTTTATGCGTGACCACCCCTTTAGTAATTTATATAGAAATACAGTTACGACGGAAATGAGAAAAGGGTTAAAAAGTAATTTCACATAGTATACTGTAAGCTTTGAATACTATCACGAATTATCCAACATTAGCAAAATTAGCGAATATTCCGGTGCAATAAACACACCGAAAGATGATATATGAGGTTAGATACCGAGAACATTTAGTGACTTTGTGGATGAAAAGCCGAATGGTTTATATTGCATTTTATATTGTGGTAGGTAAAATACAATTCTCGAGATATTAAAATAGTTTTAATATATATGTGAAGCAGAACCATTCGCCCATATATTCTGAAATTGTCATACTCCTGTGTTGTATACTCGACTATTGCTTCCAATATGGCGAACTCTATAGAGATTGGTTAGAGTAGATAAGGGCCGTAAATGACGTAGCTCACTGATTCGGTGACAGCAGTATATATTTTTGTTTGAAGTGCCTAGTACCCACATTTCACACATGCATAAAAATACTGACAACATTTCAAAGACAAAATATGGTTTTTCGAAAATTATTTCCAAATCTTATAGGTCTCCCGGTAGTCTATGTGATAAAAATAGATCACGCCGTTTATCACTAATAACATAGTTATAAATTATAAGATTTCTTTCAAAACTGTAACCTAATTCAATTTTATACAATACCGTCATCAATGTTAAAATCATCAGCACACTTCATTAGATTAGGTCAAATATATATCGGGAGACCTCGAGAAGGTCTCCCGATAGTCAAGTGTCTCCTGATAACCGCATTAGTGAAAATACATATATGTACATATATACACACACATACACACCACACCACACACACACACACACACACACACACACACAACACACACCACACACACACACACACACACACACACAACAACACACACCACAACGACACGCACGCACACACCAACACACACAACACGCACACACGCACCACCGCGCACGCGCACGCGCACGCGCACGCGCACGCGCACGCGCACGCGCACGCCACCCACCCTATATATATATATATATATATATATATATATATATATAACTTAGTTTATTCCTGAATGTATCATATTTGAAATAGCATACACAACACTGAAATTATTTGCTGTTGATATCAGCGACAAGTAATTCGTCTCGTTCTATATAATGCCAACATTTCAACATCACCGGGACCCAGGGTGGAATTTAAAAACTATATATCTACCAAACACCCAAACAGATGACACTACATGTCTATGATATTTGCATATACGCGTGTGATACATACACAAATATGTAACTGACGAAGTTAAATGTTCGGGCATGTAGAACAACATACCTACAAGTAGATGTCTACATTCTAATTTATAATACAGAAGTAGATATCATACCACACATGGGGATATCACAGACTTCCCATGTTTTAGCAGGATCCGTTGTGTAGCACCACGGCTTAGATTTGACGCAAGTGTGATCGCTGCCAAGTCTGACTATGTTGCGGCAGTAGTTGGACTCAAATTCATGGCCCGCGCAATTGAGGTTTCGGTGTGGCTGCACATAAAGGTACGGACATGTTCACGAACGATATAATAATAATATATAATATATATAAATATATATATATATATATATGTGTGTGTGTGTGTGTAATTCATGCGTTCATGTGGTGCAAGATCCTACTTTCTGTACGCATAGTAGCAGTCAGTAACGGAACGTGTACAACATATTCTTTGCGATCCACGGGATGACAATTAGTCAGAGAGTTATTAAACAACAACCTAATACGTTCACCATATACAATGCAAAATGTACTTGTAAATCGTAGTTCTGAATTTGAAAACGGCAAGAAGAAGTATGATGTTTATAACAGTTGCCCACAATTAGTGGACGTTTCTAGTACATTTGATAGAGTTGTCGAGAAACTCCCACCGCGCCACGTCTTTAAAGGTTCCCAGTCAGTTTGTTTTGCTCATCGCCAATGCTGGTCTTGTTAATAGAGCAACGCGGTCTGAATAATACTACGCTACGTACATCTCTAATAACAGAATACATTGTGGTTGTTTTAATCAGCGAAAAATTAAATGGTTGTTACATCGGGTAGCTGATGAAAGCCAATCGCGCTGTGAAGCTATGGCCCCACTCCATTGAATGAGAACGGCGGGCGAAAACAATAACAACACACACGTGGTTCGGCGTGGCGATCTGCAGAATCCAAAATTAAAGGAGGTTGAATTGGACGAAGATATGTGTTAGTGCCAACACGTATATGCATTACTACTTCTCTATCACTGACAAAGAACTTATATTTGTTGTGTCTTGGATTTTATTACGCTGGATCACGTTGGTGGACTAATTTATTTCTATAATACAGTTTGGTTGTTTTGAAGTCATGAATTCAGTCAATAATAAATAAATATCACATAATTACAGTACATCAATCATTTAGTCAGAAGGTTTTAAAACATTACTTTAATTAAATATATGAAAATGTCAGATAAAGCATTATGGTCATTGCCCGTAGTAAAATAAAATTATTTCCTTTTGATGTATAACAACCCCTGGAAGGAAGCTGTGTGACCCTGGCCATGTTTTGTACATGAAATATGGATTTAATCCAGCAGGGATTAAATACGTTTTGCTCACAGCACCAACTAGCTTGTAAACATTGTCCAGTCACATCTGGACAATGTCACCTTAGATGAGGCCACAGTGAAGCTGGGGCGGGGGGTGGACACAGTCACCACCTGGCATCGCATATCATGATACTTCACTTTTAATTCCTCCGTCAACAGAGGAAGTGCGTTTCTCGGAGCAGCCCGTTTTTAACCACACTTTTTTATTTATCAGCATTTGGTTGGTTGTGATAGACGTTTTCATACAGAAGGTCCTTTCAGCGCTGACTTGTTTGCGTCTGGTTGACAGCGGCGTTTTCGCGATTTACGTGCGTTCTCCGTCCCCGCTTCTCGCCGGGCGACACGTTGTTAGTGCGTAGTACTTGGGCGTCGCCAACGGGTGCTGCTTCTTCGTGATTGGCATTTGCGTACACTTTGGTGAGTAATTGTTGCTTACTTGCTTCTAGTTTGTGTCGGGTGAAAGCGTGTTTTTGTTTGTGGTTTCGTTTCCACGCGTTTCATCGCAGTTGCGGTCATCCCACAGTACCGCGCTGAGTGTTACGCGCTGCTCCCGCCGTTATCACCAGTACCGTAATAGGGCCTGCAAGTGGGTCACGATACATGGCGTGACTCCGCGCGACTGGAGCTTATTGGGGACTAAGCGAGACTAATTGGGGACTGGACACAAGAATAATATTCTAACGATGGATGACAGTTGTAGCTTCCGACTGATGAATACTAGGAAAACCAGTCCATAAATATCTTGTGTTATACGTTTCTTATCTTAAATGTCCGATTTAATATCGAGTTTACCACACTATCATAGGCACATAGCGATTTACGTAGTGCAGATAATCGACACGATGCTAAACTGTATGTGTCTTTTACGGGATTTGAGTTTTACATTGCTGTACGTTGTGGTTTCGATAAGCACTTATATCTGACAAGTTGTCTAAATGCCCATAATCATAACACATGTATACGTTTGGCCCAAACAGGTCGTATTGCGCGAAAACTGGCACTCTTCATTATTAGTCAAGATCGCCAAACACAAGTACTTGCCGCTATTGCCATGACAACCACCATAATAATCGATTAAAATTCATGATTTCCGTGATCATTGTCACCGGCAAAATGTTCCACAGCTTCTGCTTGTAATAATCATTCGTACAATATAACTGAAATACGCTATTTCGGGACAGTTCGATTATTACGACCAAAACAAAACAAAGTCCTATATGTTAACATGGAGTATATGGACCTCCTGCCCCCAGCCTCGTTTTCGCGCGCGAGACTTGCAGGCCCTATTAACGCTATGGACGTTGCGTAATCGCTGGCGTCTCACAGCGATCGTTTATCAATCAGTCTTGGGCGTTGCCAGACGGGTCATTCCGCCGGTTGTTTGTGCCATGACGTTGTTTGCTTTATTCTTAGGCGTGTTTTGGGTGCCTCTTCGTCACAGTCATTAGCGCCCGGACTTGTAATTTAATATAGTTGTTGCATTGTTTCACTAATGCCACACGCCACTTGCCCACCCGTCGCTGTCGCTGGTTTGCCCTACGGGCGATATCGCCATCTGGTGTGGTCCCTTCTATTTGCTTGCTTGTACGAGAGGAGCTCAGCTGGTGTTTGGCTTTTTTGGTCTCCTCTTCTTGTTGGACTTGCTTCGAGTTACACTGTGTTATACGATTGGTTTTCTGTTGTTGTGTCTGCTTTCAGTTCTCACCGTCTGGCTTCTGACACATGTTTTTGCAGGTTTCGGCTGTCTGTTTGCTTCCTATGTGTTTGTGACTTAAGCCCATTTATGAGTGCTGTGCTCTTGGTGTATGCCTCGTAATTGTTATTGTGTTTTCTGTTTTGTTTACGGCTTTGGCGCCTTCTTGTTTGGCAGGCATGTTGTCTTTGTTTTCTGGCCAGCTTGCCTGGCGCACAGTTCGGAATTGTTGCATCTGACCTCTTGTTTTTTGGTTAGGTCTTGGCATCCAACGCATCACTGGTGTGGTCGTTGTGTATACATGCGTGTTTGTCCTCCTGGGGCTTCAGGCTACGGGCACAGCTGATCGTGACGGCTAACTATGCATGGCCTTACGTGTTGTTGGTGGACAGGTTATAGCGACCCTGGTGGCGCGGCGGGCCTTGTTTTTGCTATGCCTTGATGATATTGATTTTTTTCTTACCCTTGCAGGTTCTGTGGTCGATGGCCGGTTTGCTGCCACCTTGCTTGCTGTGGAATCTGCACTGTACGCCTTCCTGGGTGGTGATTTTGTGTACCCCCCCCCGTCTGTTGTTTGCTTTATACATGTTTGATTGTGTGTATAGTGTTCGGCCCGGTATTTTGTTGTATTAACCACTGCTGTTGCCCAGGG
>JAODUO010003439.1:0-13643 GCA_025642075.2 Ridgeia piscesae
TTAAATTTTTGGGGGTTTCTTGTCTGGGGGGGTTTTTTGGGGGATCAGGGTTTAAAGGGAAACGGGGTTACCCCTTTTTGGAAAAAAATAAAAATTTTTCAAAAAATTTTTGGTTTGTTTTTTCAGAAAAATTTTTTTTTGGGCCATTTCTTTAAAACAAAAGCCAAATTCGAATTACCAATGAGGTCAGCTCCCTTTGAAAAGCCAAAAATTCGCAAAAGTATTAATCTTTACTCAAAAAATTCATTATTTCTACACGTAACAAAGGAAAATTTTTATAACCATTGATTACTTTGGAAATTTAAATCTCAATTCCAAATTGGACGTTACTTATAGGAAAAACCCCGTCTTAAAAAAATAAAATTATTAATTTAAACCCTAAACAAAAGAGTTTTGGGGAAAAGGGATTCGTCAAACCGGGGAAAAGTTTAGTATTCCAATTTTTTTTAGTAATTAAGTAAATATATTTTAATATTTTACATTTAAGTCCCAACACCGGCAAATTGTGGATATTTTGTGAAAACCCAATATTATTTCCTTTTTTAAAACCCTTATTTTATATTTAAAAGCGGGGTAAATAAACCCCGGTTTCAAAAGACCAAAAAAATAACTTAAAAAATTAAAAAATTATTTTAATTTTAAACTTTAAAAATTTTAACAATTTAATTTTTAATAATATAAAAATTTATTCTAAAAAAAGTTATTACAAACATAAAGTTGGGTTTTTATTTTTTGAAATTTTTTTAAATGTTTTAATATGGGAAATTTAATTTAAACGCTTACCTAAATTACCAATCGGTTTTTAAAAATACCTAAATTTTATTTAGGGAAAAAAAATGTTTTCTTAAAGGTATTAATGTAACTGTACAATCTTAGCATTAACGTTTTAAAGCCAAACAGATTCATTGGAGTTTCTAAACATTATTGCAGAATTTTCCTTATTAGCAAAATATTTTATTTCCAAAAAACGAAGATTATAAAATTAATTTCGTTTGTGCAAACTGGTAAAAAAGTTATTTGAAGTATACTGGTTTGGGGATGCAGTACATTTTCGCCCCAAAAACCCCTTTTCACTAATTTCCTTCCCAAGGGTTTTAAATTTAACCCGTTGGGGAAAAATTATCCTTAATGGGGTTTTTGGGGTTTTTTGGGGTTTTTTTTTCTGCGTGGGGCCCGGGGTTGGGGCCCCGGGGGGGTTTTTTTTTTTTTTGGTTTTTTTTTTTTTTTTCCTTGGTTGGGTTTTTGGGTTTGACAAATTGCAGCTATTACAAAATTCCTTTTTAATACTGTGTAAAATTACTGTAAATAACGTAGTGTAATGCGACAAGTAAATTTTTAAATTTAAACTTTTCTTTCGTTTTATGAATGCTGCTCTTGTTCACAGAAATGTTGGGTTTGTTCACCTTTAAACAATGAAACATTGATTGGAAATATTGGCCAATAAATTGGCATCATTTTAAATGTGTTGAATTTGTTATTTAATTTGTGTTATCTGTATTGTATATTACAAAAGCCGGAAAGGAGCAACAATATAATTTTGAATATTTAAAGAAGGAAAAGAATCTATAGTAATTTGCGACATTACATGGTAAAAATGTAAAAGCGTAAGACTTTCACGAATATTAATAAATTTAGACTTCAATTAAGGACCAAGCATCTTTGCCATTTTTTCTATTTTTTTATTTCATGCCATTAAAATCACTGACACTGTTCTTACTCTAAATATGGCTTAATCTTCCCGAACAAATACATTTTCGTGGTTTTTTTTTTCATATGAACATTTAAGCAAATTATTAGACAGATAAAAATGGCAATATTAGAAGTAATCTAATAAATGTAATAATAATCGGGGTATTCATTTTCTATTTGTTGAGCATTTCAGTTAAATAAATATTCAGTCAGATTTCCCTAATTAATACCTTCTCTTCCCAGAGAAGCCACATCCCTCCCCCTCCTGTTGTACAAAGTCAAGTTATATTGTGACAGTCCTGGGAACCTGAGGAGATAACCCCCCTAACATCTTGCTTTTAATTTTAGAACCATGCCACAGCCCCACCTGTACTGTTTGCTCTGTCAGTATGGTGTAATGACTGGGCAGTTAGCTGCTAAATCCCTGTCCATTATGTTTAAGTTTTAACTGTAAACCTGTCAAAATCCCCAACTATTCTGTTTGTCCCATCTGATATATGACATATTTGAATTGGATTTTATTGCTAATATATCCCTAGGATTTGAAATGTTGTTATTTATAATTTGTATTTGATAATGTGTATTTGACATTTAAAAGGGGACATTTGAAATTTTAAATGCATCATATTTGTATTTGATTCAGAAACCATAAATTTAAATATCTGCCCCCCCCAAAATTTTCCCCTTTTTTCTAAAGAAAAAAAACCAAACCAAATTCCCCCAAACCTTAAATTAACCCTGGGGTTGGTTTTTTTTTTGGGGGGGTTGGGGGGGGGGGTTTTGGTTGTTGTATTGTTTTGTGTGTGTGTGTGTGTGTGTGTTTGTGTGTGTGTGTGTGTGTGTGTGTGTGTGTGTGTGTGTGTGTGGGGGGGGGGGGGGGGGGGGGGGGGGGGGGGGGGGGGGGGGGGGGCGGGGGGCGTTGCGTGGCAAAATTTAAAGAAAAGGTTTTTTAAAAATTTTTTTCATTTAAAGTTCCAACCTTGGGTCCTGTTGGGCAAAAAAAATTACTTTTGCCCTTTTATAATTTTTTGGACGTGCTATTGTCTGCTATTTGTTACAGTATCACTATGATACCTTTAGTTTGTAGTATCATGATATATGGACATCTTGACTTTAGTATCAATCCAGTATTAAATGGTTCATTCAACACATGATAAAGACATCTGATTTAATAATAATAATAATAGCATCTGGATAGTGGATAGCAGTTAGCAGTAACACTAGATTTGGGCAGGAGGTCCCTTTCGGGCAGGAAATTTCAAAAAAGTAACAGATTCTTTTAAAGTAATCATGATTACATTCTAAAGTAATCGTACTCGTACTCGAGTACATTTGTTTTCAAAGTACTCGTACTCATGCATGTTCAGAGTAATCGTAGTCGTACTCGAGTACATTTGTATTGTACTCACTCCATCTCTGATTTGTTTACAAAAAACTGGCTAATTTAACTACTTTTCTATAGTTAAGCAGGTCCTTTTAAATATTCAGCAGTTATTTAAGCGTCTACTAAGACCTACTCAGAAAATCTATAAACAATAAATGTGTAACGGTAAAAGTACTTTCATGGCATAACTTCAAATAGCTGCGTGTATTTATTTAATGTCAGGCACACTTTGAAACCAACCAATTCGAATAACACCGCCTTGGTGGGAAACATAAATTAAAACCGAATGCAGTCACAGCAATGTTCTTGTACCCACCAAAGGTGGACGACGAGCATAAAGCAAGAGGTTGTTGGCAACACATGGTCAGTTGAGCTCATAAGTCGTGTTCAAGTTTGTCACGAAAAGAGAAAAAGGGTAATGGTGATATGTTATATTTTAGTACCAGCGCATAGTGTGCCGTTCATATCAGAAACTATTTCAAATACGTAAACGCAGCATACAAGTCACACAGCCCGCCCCCGGGAGCCCCCACAGCCCCACACGCACGCCACGCACGCACGCACGCCACCCCACCCACACCACCACCCACACACCCCCACCACCCCACCACAATCCACACACCACACACAACCAAACAAACAAACAAACAAACACACACACACACCCCAAAATACCCCCCACACACACACACAACCCACCACACACCCCCGCACCACGCACGCACACACACACACACACACACACACACACACACACACACACCAAAAAACACACAAAAATATACAAAAAACACAAAAAAAAAAAAATTAGTGAATGTATTTACAGTTTGACATTGAAACCCCCAACTTCATGTAACGGGCATTCAAGTTGCACCGTGCCACAAGGGTCTGTGTTGGGATCGCAACTGTACTGCATGCACCCAAAGCCAGTTATATATTATCAAAGTAACACAATCTTTGTTACCAGTTTGTTACACAGACGACGCACATATATTTATCCATCAAGTCTTCGCCCGTGTTTGGGTGACTATACAGGGTATCATATCTAAAATATGCTTGCCCCCTAATTAGAGGACACGCAAGTTCTGCACATAACGCCTGTATTACGATAACTCCATGAAATACCTGCTGCGCTTTAAGACATACGTTCAAGGTGCTCAACGGATTGTCACGTCATACATAAATGACATTGTACAGAACATTGACCAACTCGTGCCCTAAGATCAAAGATCAGTTGTCGTACTTGTAACACGGACTGTGTAACCTATGGTTAACATTCTTTCAGCGGTCAAGCGGTTAAAATGTGCAATGACTTGCCCGATAAGTTCATTAAAACACATTTAAAAATACATCTCGTCAAACAGGCATAAAACCGAATCACTCTCGTTTTAATGTCATTGCTATTATAACGTTTATTTTTTATCTGTAATATATTATTCATATGCTTACTATTAATGTAAATGTTATATATTTATTTATTTGCTATTTTGATAAGCTCTTGTACAATTGTTTTATTTAAAAAATTGTTTTTATATATTTTATAGTTTAGTTTCATTTGTCAGTTCTATGTAAAGCTCCTGAGAGTATTTTATCTTACGCCGACACGGGCATTATATACATACCTATAATGAAGGGTTTCTCCCCAAACAAGAGAAATAATAGTGCGTGGTCAGGTATATTCACATATCTCTTAATATCCATCAAGTCTTCGCCGGTGTTTGGGTGACTACTACATGGTATCATATCTAAAATATGCGTTGCTCGCCTAATTATGAGGACACGCAAGTTCTGCACATAACGCCTGTATTACGATAACTCCAGTGAAATACCAATAACACTACCGAACTAAGAATGTTCGAATCACTCGCTAACAAGTTCGCAGACTATTCGATGAAAAGACCCAAACGTATTCGCACCACTCTACAAACGCCACACCCCTGTGCTGTCGACTTACTGTGTGCACAAATCGCCCTGACACTGACTGCCAGCTGTAAGCTTCGTAACAGTCACACGAGCGGAAATCTCACAACTATTAAATAAGTCACCGTCCAAGACATGCAAACTTGATCCGATGCCTACACATTTCACAAAACAGTGTCACGACGTCATGACAGAACCAATTACGAACATTATCAACAAGTGTTTGATAGACGGAATGCCCGATGAGATGAAAGCTGCTATCATCACACCCATTTTGAAAAAAAGTCAAGTCTTGACAGTAAAACGTTGAAAAGCTATCGACCTATATCGAACATGTCCTTTCTGTCAAAGTTACTTGAGAGAGTTGTGGCAGACCGGTTGATTGCACACATGCGTGAAAATTATCTCTACATGCCGTTACAATCAGCATACCGGCAAAACTGCAGTACCGAAACAGCACTACTACACGTGCATGACAGCGTAATCCAGTCCATCGACGAACGCAAAGGTGTGATTTTGTTGCTAATCGATCTGAGCGCAGCATTTGATACGATTGATCACGTATTCTTCTAAGCACATTGAGTAACACCATCGGCGTCAAGGGTCGTTTCTTGTCATGGTTCGCTGCCTACCTACAACACAGACAATACACGGTGTTGATTGCCGGTGAACAGTCAAAATCACACAAGCTGACATGTGGTATCCCGCAAGGGTCAGTCCTCGGACCACTGTTGTTCACGATTTATATGACCCTCTTCGTCACTACTTAAACTTCATGGCATGACTTACCATCTATTCGCCGACGACACTCAACCCTTCAGCCTAAGCAAAAACACTTCACCCGAGATTGCCATCAGGAAAATGGAACGCTGTGTCATCAGCATCCGTCAGTGGATGAAAACCAACATGCTGAAGCTGAACGACGACAAAACAGAGATCCTCATCATCCGTCAGAAATCAGCCCCCAACACCATCTTCCCGAAAGTGTAAGAATCGGTAACACCAACGTGACACCCCAACACGCCAGAAATTTGGGAGTGACATTCGATTGCAATATGTCCCTTGAGCGAAAATTTGAAAAAACTACAATCTCCACAGCATTGGACGCATTCGTCGCTATCTAGAACAAGGACACACAAAACAGCTAGTGCACAGAAAAGTAACTAAGTAAAAGTAAAAGTAACCTCCCAAAAAAATACTTAAGTAAAAGTAAAAGTACCCCCGAAAGTTTTAAATAAACGTATCGCTCCACAAAACTACTTAAGTAAAAGTACAAAAGTATTCGGTCAGTCCAATATATATATATATTATATATTATATATATATATATATATATATATATATATATATATATATATATATTAAAAAAAAAAAGCCACCAGTTCAATTATGCTGTTGATATTTGTCTTTTGTGATAGAATAGATATTATTATCTTAGCTTAAAATAATAACTAAATTTGAGGTGTTTTGATATTTAAATGTAGCGTTCATATTGTTCATTTTGTATCTAATACCAACGGCATTTCAAAGAAGACCAATGGCATGCAGCCACTGCACCACAAACCTCGTAAAAGGAAGGTACTGCGTGTCGACCGCGCAGTCTATGCGATGTTCAGAAAACATTGTTAAAACTGTTGAATGTTGAACTAAATAAAATTCACGAAATTATACAGTTTGGGAATAAATTATGCACCAACACACCACGATGTATGGAGATGAACGATAATATGAGATCTAAAATAACCTGGCTCTCAGTCGCGGAACGTGCATAAAGGTTCAAAAAAAATAAATACCTCAGTATTGCACAACTTCCTTCGTTTTTCAGTTATCGTTAAAATACCCATTTACAACGCGCATTTACCACGCCAAAACGACAACATCCCCCATTTTATAGGCGGTTGATGAATTCTTTAATTTATGCATCAGTAGCATGTTTTGCGTGGCGAAGTGTTACGCCTAATATTTGCGACGCTTTCATATAATTTCACCGGTATTATAATTTTTTTCATTAGTGAACCATTTATCCGATTTCTAAACAAGAAGAAATGAATCTCGATTAATTTTAACCTTATGCGGGTTGCGGCGGGCTTACGGAAACCAATATCCAACCAACTGGCGGGGAAATCACTGAATTATTTGCACAAAACAAACAATGCCTTCTCCACATTTTCCTTTTTCACCTTTCAAACCATCCATGGTTTTAAACCGTGGGATGTCTGGAAAAATATATAAATTTATAAAATATATATATATATATATATATATATATATATATATATATATTATTATATATTAGATAAATCCGATTATGATGTGTGGGAGGCAAACAAACAAAATCACAAAAGGGGTCGAGGGGTTTAAAAAATTGGTAGTAGACCCACGTAAAGTAACGCAAAATTTGAAGTAAAAAATAAGGTCAAAAAATATTCGTTACAATAAAAAAAACCCCAAAATTTCTGTTAAAATGTTTCAATTTTCATTTTGGGGACGGGTAAATTTTAAGTGGGTTTTTTTTTTTTTACATTTTTAATAAAATTAAAAATTTTTTTAAAATATAAATATTTTAATAAAAAAAAAAAAATTTTAAATTATATAATTTATATTATAATTAAAAAATTATTAAATTAATTTTTTTAAAAATTTTTTTTTAAATCTTTAAATCTATTTTAACGATAACTGAAAAGAAAATTGTGTAATACTGAGCGTATTTATTTTAGTTTTGAACCTTTATGCCGTTCGCGACTGAGAGCCATTATTTTAGATCTCATATTATCGTTCATTTCCATACATCGTGGTTGTTGGTGCATAATTTATTTCAAACTGAAATTTATTTTGTTCAACATTCAACAGTGTGTAACAATGTTTTCTGAACATCGCATAGACTGCGCGGTCGAAATAGTCCATTTGTGTCATTCATATTGTTTTAAATGCCGTTGGTATTAGATACAAAATGAACAATATGAACGCTACATTTAAATATCAAAACACCTCAAATTTAGTTATTATTTTAAGCTAAGATAATAATATCTATTCTATCACAAAAGACAAATATCAACAGCATACTATAGAGAATCTTAATTAATTATATATATATATATATATATATATATATATATATATATATATATATATATATATATATATATATATATATTGGCACTGACCAATACTTTGTACTTAAATAGTTTTGGGGAACTTTTCCTTTGGATTTTTCTTTCGAGATACTTTTTTAAGTAGTTTTGGAGTTTTTACTTGATTCTTTTCTGTGCCTACTGTTTTTATTGTCCTTGTTTAGATGGCGACGTCAATGTTTTGGGAATTTGTTTTTAAACTCAAATATTCAATCGAATGTCATAAAAATTTTCTGGCTTGTGGGGGGTGCCCACGTTGGTATTACCGATTCTTCCTTTCGGAAGATGTGTTGTGTGCTATTTCTGACGGATGATGGGGATCTCTGTTTTGTCGTCGTTCAGTTTCAGCATGTTGGTTTCATCCCGACGGATGCTGATGACACCGTTCCTTTCTGTGGCAATCTCGGGATTTTCCCCAGCGAGTTCGTGGAAGGAAAGTTCGTCCAATGGAATGGTAAGCTGCCGGGGAAGGATGACAGTGGCGGGTACCACAATGTGGCTATTTTGACGGGTTCCTCACTGTGTTTCTGTGTGGAGAAAAATTGAGAACACGATCGACCCGATGGTTTCAATGTCCTAGAAGAATGGGTGATCAATCGTATCAAATGCGCCCCGGTAACAAAAATCCGTTTTTGCGTTCGTCGATGGACTTCGGATCTACGTATAATGCTGTCCGATGCTTTTGTCATTGGTGCGGCATGTGGATGTTTTCCGCAATTGCAATCGACGGTCTGCAACTCTCTCAGAACTGACAGAAAAATGTTCATGTCGATAGCTTTCAACTTTTTTCAGACTGACTTTCATAAGGTGTGATGATAGCGGTTTTCAAACTCTCAGGCTTCATCTATCTAAACACTTGTTGATAATGTTGTGTGAGCGAAAATTTTTGGAATGTGGGGCATGGATCAAGTTTAATCTGACGGTGACATTTAATAGTTGTGGTTTTCCCGCTCGTTGGACTGTCGAAGCGGCAGCTGGCAGTCATGTCGGGGAATTTTGCCCAGACAGTCGAGACAGAGTGGCGTTTAAAATTGGTGCAAATGCACGGATCTTTTTCATCAAGTAATCTCGACATTCTTATTCGAATTTAGTTGGTATTCACTGGAGTTATCGTAATCAGGCGTTATTGCAGAACTTCGTGTCCTCATAATTAGGCGGCAACATATTTAGAATATGATACCATGTATTCAAAACCCCTATAGAGATGAATATTAAGAATATGTGAATATACCTGACCCGCACTATTATTTCTCTTGTTTGGGGAGAAACCCTTCATTATAGGTATGTATATAATGCCCGTGTCGGCGTAAGATAAAATACTCTCAGGAGCTTTACATAGAACTGACAAATGAAACTAAACTATAAAATATATTAAAACAATTATTTTAATAAAACAATTGTACAAGAGCTTATCAAAATAGCAAATAAATAAATATATAACATTTACATTAATAGTAAGCATATGAATAATATATTACAGATAAAAAATAAACGTTATAATAGCAATGACATTAAAACGAGAGTGATTCGGTTGTATGCCTGTTTGACGAGATGTATTTTTAAATGTGTTTTAATGAACTTATCGGGCAAGTCATTGCACAGTATAACCGCTTGACCGCTGAAAGAATGTTAACCATAGGTTACACAGTCCGTGTTACAAGTACGACAACTGATCTTTGATCTTAGGGCACGAGTTGGTCAATGCTTCTGTACAATGTCATTTATGTATGACGGTGACAATCCGTTGAGCACCTTGAACGTATGTCTTAAAGCGCAGCAGGTATTTCACTGGAGTTATCGTAATACAGGCGTTATGTGCAGAACTTGCGTGTCCTCGTAATTAAGCGGGCAACGCATATTTTAGATATGATAGCATGTAGTAGTCACCCAAACACGGACGAAGACTTGATGGATAAATATATGTGCGTCGTCTGTGTAACAAACTGGTAACAAAGATTGTGTTACTTTGATAAGTATATAACTGGCTTTGGGTGCATGCAGTACAGTTGCGATCCCAACACAGACCCTTGTGGCACGGTGCAACTTGAATGCCCGTTACATGAAGTTGGGGGTTTCAATGTCAAACTGTAAATACATGTCACTATGTTTTTGTGTTGTGTTTATTAAACATTAACGCTCATACCCTTGTGTGTGTATGTTTGGATGTGTGTGTGTGTGTGTGTGTGTTTGTGTGTGTGTGTGCGTGCGTGTACGTGCGTGCGTGCGTGCGTGTGGTGTGTGAGTGAGTGATTGTGTATGTGTGTGGGTGGGGTATTTGCGTGTGTGTGTGTGTGTGTGTGTGTGTGTGTGTGTGTTTGTTGTGTTTGTTTGTTTGTGGTGTGTGGTTGTGTGTGCGTGTGCGATGTGTGCTGTGCGTGTGCGTGTGCGTGTGCGTGTGCGTGTGCGTGTGCGTGTGCGTGTGCGTGTGCGTGTGCGTGTGCGTGTGCGTGTGCGTGAGCGTGTGCGTGAGCGTGTGCGTGTGCGTGTGCGTGAGCGTGTGCGTGTGCGTGGCGTGCGCGTGTGTTTGTGTGACTGTGTGTATGCATGCGTTTACGTATTTGAAATCGTTTATGATATGAACGGCACACTACGCGCTGGTACTAAAATATATACTGACATTCTACGAGAACGTATGGCTTCATAACATATCACCATTACCCTTTTTCTCTTTTCGTTACAAACTTGAACACGACTTATGAGGTCAACTGACCATGTGTTGCCAACAACCTCTTGCTTTATGCTCGTCGTCCACCTTTGGTGGGTACAAGAACATTGCTGTGACTGCATTCGGTTTTAATTTATGTTTCCCACCAAGGCGGTGTTATTCGAATTGGTTGGTTTCAAAGTGTGCCTGACATTAAATAAATACACGCAACTATTTGAAGTTATGCCATGAAAGTACTTTTACCGTTACACATTTATTGTTTATAGATTTTCTGAGTAGGTCTTAGTAGACGCTTAAATAACTGCTGCATATTTAAAAGGACCTGCTTAACTATAGAAAAGTAGTTAAATTAGCCAGTTTTTTGTAAACAAATCAGAGATGGAGTGAGTACAATACAAATGTACTCGAGTACGACTACGATTACTCTGAACATGCATGAGTACGAGTACTTTGAAAACAAATGTACTCGAGTACGAGTACGATTACTTTAGAATGTACTCGAGTACGAGTACGATTACTTTAGAATGTAATCATGATTACTTTAATGAATATCCTGTTTCTACCGTAAAGGCGACCTCCATGCCCAAATCTAGTGTTACTGCTAACTGCTATCCACTATCCAGATGCTATTATTATTATTAACAATCAGATGTCTTTCTCATGTGTTGAATGAACCATTTAATAATGGATTGATACTAAAGTCAAGATGTCCATATATCATGATACTACAAACTAAAGGTATCATAGTGATACTGTAACAAATAGCAGACAGATAGCACGTCACATTATAAGCATGTATCGCACAGACAGTTGGAACTTAAATGAATCCAACTTCTTCAATTTGCCCTGTTGAATTGGCATTGGCTCCAGTCCCAGGTACTGTGCATACAATGCCTGAGCCACTGGTGAAATAATGATCAGTACTGTCATATAATTATAAATTCATGGCTTCAGATAAAACTGCTTAGTGAAAGGATCTAGGAATAGCTAGCCGATGACTTGACTGTGCTGTGATGCAGGCCAGCTGAACTAGGCATGCACACACATCAAGGCATGCATACACATCACAACATTACACAACACACGCACACAATAAACAACACACACACACACCAGCAAGTTGCACACACACACACAACACAATGAAAGGACATTAAGTCCATTTGTCATACAGCATTGCAAGTTATGTTGTATTACTCAGAGAAGGATTGGGGACAGATATTTAAATTTATGGTTTCTGAATCAAATACAAATATGATGCATTTAATAATTTCAAATGTCCCCTTTTAAATGTCAAATACACATTATCAAATACAAATTATACAATAACAACATTTCAAATCCTAGGGATCATATTAGCAATAATATCCAATTCAAATATGTCATATATCAGATGGGACAAACAGAATAGTTGGGGATTTAGACAGGTTTACAGTTTATACTTAAACATAATGGACAGGGATTTAGCAGCTAACTGCCCAGTCATTCACACCATACTGACAGAGCAAACAGTACAGGTGGGGCTGTGGCATGGCTTCTAAAATTAAAAGCAAGATGTTAGGGGAGGCTTATTTCCTGCAGTGCTTCCCAGGGACTGTCACAATATAACTTGTACTTTGTACTAAGCAGGAGGGTGAGGAGATGTGGCTTCTCTGGGAAGAGAAGGTATTAATTAGGGAAATCTGACTGAATATTTATTTAACTGAAATGCTCAACAGTAATAGAAAATGAATACCTCGATTATTATTACATTTATTAGATTACTTCTAATATTGCCTTTTGTATCTGTCTAATACATTTGCTTGCAACTGTTCATATGAAAAAAATACCACGAAAATGTATTAGTTCGGGAAGATTAAGCCATATTTAGAGTAAGAACAGTGTCAGTGATTTTAATGGCATGAATATAAATAGATATGGCATGAACATCCAATGGCAATGATGCTTGGTCCTTAATTGAAGTCTAAATTTATTAATATTCGTGAAAGTCTTACGCTTTTACATTTTTACCATGTAATGTCGCAAATTACTATAGATTCTTTTCCTTCTTTAAATATTCAAAATTATATTGTTGCTCCTTTCCGGCTTTTGTAATATACAATACAGATAACACAAATTAAATAACAAATTGCAACACATTTAAAATGTATGCCAATTTATTGGCCAATATTTCCAATCAATGTTTCATTGTTTAAAGGTGAACAAACCCAACATTTCTGTGAACAAGAGCAGCATTCATAAAACGAAAGAAATCAGCTTAATTAAATATTTACTTGTCGCATTACACTACGTTATTTACAGTAATTTTACACAGTATTAAAAAGGAATTTTGTAATAGCTGCAATTTGTCTTTATAACATTTACAAATAATATTGCGTTCTGTGCCGTAGCAAAACGTGCCCCCCCAGTTCACCAGAACTCTTACTTACGTTGATACAAAGTATAAATACTTGGACTGTTTCTGTTGTAAGATTGCGTTTAACAAACGCAGTCAGTGAGCGTCGATTTCTACGGAAGTAACACAAACTGCTGCAGTTTATCGGCACAGTTATAATTATTATACACGACATTTAACGAAGTGGATACTGATTAACTGGATCATCTGTCTGCAGTGTTTTAATCCTGGATTATAATTTATTGAACAGTTTGAGCCGCAACCCCGGTGCCTTGACTGACGAGGGTGGACGGGCTCTGGCGGCAGCCCTCGAGACAATGAAAGGACTGCGTGAATTACAGTGAGTAATATTAATTAGGCAGTATATTAATTATTAGTATTGACGACACATGTTAAGTTGTTATTGTCCTGATTTAGTTTAAACGACGCGTCTTGCGACAGTTGAGAGAATTAAATGAC
>JAODUO010003440.1:5000-14970 GCA_025642075.2 Ridgeia piscesae
TCCAACGGGGTAATTGTGTCCTATACAAGACGCAGGTGTAGGCTCATTTTTTAGCAGATCCTCCGCATGTCAGTTGCTTGTTCGTCCTTTCAAGCTTGGCGTTGTCGCGCTTACATTTTCCCGGTCGTTATAAACATTCCGATTGACGTTTCTGCGCATGCGCGAAAAATGTAAAATCGTCAATGTGCAGCGAAACGACACAGCTTTTTATTAAATGCCACGGGGTGTTCGATAACTCTCCTGTGATGATTACTGTGAAGAATTGCTTTAAAATATTACGTTTGTTTAAAAGACCGTTACAGATTATGGCGCACGCACTACAGTCACGAGAATTGCGCTTGATATCAAAACATGCCTCAAAAATTGGTTACCTCGTGTTAATTTGCCACAAATAACTTTGCTGAGAGGTTATATACATCCTAACGAACAGCCCGTAGTATTTATACCATAAATGCTTTGCCGTTTCGCTGCACATTGATGATTTGACATTTATCACGCATGCGCAGAAACGCCAACCGGAATGTTTATAACGCCGGGAAAATGTAGGCGTTACAGCGTGTCTAAAGTTGCTGCCGTGTAAACTCGGTTTTTCAGCCGCAGCGGCTGGAATTCTTGTTAATCGGATCCCATAATTATATATCTTGTGTGCCAAGTGTGGGCAATGCACAATGCATTAAAGATCTTGTTCAACAATACGACCTCGTCTGTGTTCAACAATAATACGGCCACGTCTGTGTTCAACAATACGGCCTCGTCTGTGTTCAACAATACAGCCCCGTCTGTGTTTAACAATACGGCCTCGTCTGTGTTCAACAATATAGCCCCGTCTGTGTACAGTAATACGGCCTCGTTCGATAATACGGCATTGTCAGTGTTCGACGATATAGACTCGTCAATGCACCTTAATACCAGACGCCAGTGCGTCCTTTTGGTTGCTATCAGTCCCCCACCAAACTCACACACACAAGACACAGGCGACACTCGCACGTATTTGTGTATTCACGATTTCAACGATATTCTAATTAATAACCCCTGACGGTTGTTATGAAAATTTGAAATGGCTACTTCAGTTGCATCATTGTCCACAAACATCCGCTGACTTGATCTTGGGACGAACAAGAAAAAGGGGATCTAGAAATGGGAAACGGATCTAGGAAAAAGTATCCAGAACCCGACCCCTTTTCCGATCAATGGGGTTAGGGGAAATGGTGACGGAACAGCTATGTATACAATGCATTAAACGTTTTGTCCGACAATACAGCCTCGTCAGTGTTCGACAATACACCGTAGTATGAGACACGACTGCGGCCTTTTGGCTGATATCGTCTCCCGTCAAGCCACACACTAGACCTAGGCAGTAGTCGGAGTTAATTGTGACTTCGACGTTATTCGAACTAATAACTATGGACAGTTGTTTACGAAAACGTCAAATAGCCACGTCATTGTCCACAACGGACACCGATGGTCGGACATAGGGAAGGAGAAGGGAATGGGAACTGGGAACGGACAATGGAACCGACGACGAGTTCGGGAAAACGATCGGTGAACGGAATCGGGACACAATATCGGGGAAGGGGCTCGAGGAAAGGGAACATGGATTGGGGAACAGTACATTGGATCTAGAAACTCAAGCGGGGAACTGAATACTGTGACTGTATCAGAAAACAGGAATAGAAAACGGGAACAGAAAACGAGATTGCGGAACAGTAGGTATCGGACAAGGGAATCTGAATTGGTTATAAAGTTACGGTTGATTGGATACAGGGCCTGTTATACATTCTTTGTACACGCGACTATTGTATTTCATTTTAGGATTTTGGAATGCTAATAGCTGTCTTAATGTATTTGTCTACACTTTGCTATAACTTAATTTCCAAAATACCCTCATTCCAAAGGTAATTTGGTCCTGTGGGAAATTACCTGGCAACTTGAACTTTTAATATGGTTAACGTACGTGTATAACCTCTATATTTGCCACGTTTAAACTTATGGTCTCAATTCACTTAACCTCAAATAGTTTTGTGTTGATGCCCTCTGTGTCGTGTTGATACCCCTTGTTTTCGCACCTGTGACTGCAGTCAATCTTTGTTACGGTTTTGGAATGCAAATCACTTTATTAGTTTTGAAGTTAAGTTCTACAATTTCCCATGCAACCTAACGCCTACATGAAGAATAGGATTCAGATTTTTTGTTAATATGCCAAGTTGCTGATGTTGCATTATGGTAGTGTAAAAATGTGTGTACTGGAGTACATGATTATGGAATTCTTGCGCCCCATGTATGCTAAAATTAAACCTGAACTTGCTCTGAACACTAAGAGGACATGTATAAATTCATATTACATCTATCTTTACACCACCCTCTCAATACTGATTCAACAGATCCTGGGAAATATGTATTAATAGCTATCTTATGTTTGTGTACTGATGTCTCATACATTTTGCAACAAGCCAAATGTTCAAGTATATTTCTATCAATGTCAATGGTGTTTCTTATTTTCGTAATCGGATGACATCTGGAATTATTAATATAATGTTCATTTGGCATTATTTTCAATAAATTGTATTTATTTTAGAAACAAAGGATTTATATATGATGCACGTGAATAAGATGTATAATTACATAACTGTGTTGTAAGATCTAGTGGTGTAAGATGTATGTTAACAATCTTCTTTATGCTGCTCTTGGGTACAAATGCTAATCTATAAGCCAACTATAATGTCAGAACACAATATTAATTTTGTGTCATATTGGCACGAAATTTATGGGGATTATTTGCGCCTATAAAATATAAATAATATTTTATTAGATGTACATGAGATTTTTACTCTACATTGCTCCAGTTCACTCAGCTGTATGCTATTAGCAATAGAAAACATTTGTGTACGAAAATCGTTTGCGAATTAATTGGCGAAACGACGACAAATGTTGGGAAACAACGAAAAGACCAGACCGGAGGTCGAGGCTTGAACCACAGATTTTCTTGGCCTTGATCTCTCTAGCCACATCAACTTCCTTCAGTTGCTGTCCAATGCCTTGTAGGCGACACGAAGCGAAGGTTTGAATGAACCTTACATTCTTGTTCAGTAAAGTGATTGGTCTCACTTTTCCATTGCTCTTGTAAGCTGAAGTACATTGATAAAATGTATGGCAAAAGAACTGCGATGTATTCTTAGCAGTTCTCAGCCAGTGGGTTGATGTGGATCAATTTCTCTCCTACGCCCATAAACAAGGTCGACCGTGACCAATTTTGCCAAAATACAGAGGCATGAAGAACACGTCAGAATCTTATGCTCTAAATTAACTTGGTGGTCTTGGTGTGAGGCATCGTGATATGAACGTACGTGATGTATATAATAATCCTAGCAATACGTTTCTCCATGGTTCGAACAGATCTCTGGTAGATATAGATGAAGATGGTCGTCCGTCGAACAGTGTCAATCATAGCTCCAGTGCCCGAGTAGAAGATATTTGTATAAATGACTTCTTGTTTTCGTCATTTGTGTAGACGGCTTTCCAGTCCGCATGTTGGCAGATGTTGAACCCGTCAACGACGGACCTTTCATCATACCCTCTGCGATCGCGTTCAGCTGTTTTTGATGAATGGAGACGATGGACGCAGCTGTTTGTATTGAAAAAAATTCAGCTGCGGCAGATGGAATACGAAAGATTCAATGAGATATCATCTTCAAAGTCGGGGGAACATCATTCATGTGGAAGGATGAGTTACGTTCTTGAATTAGGGCGCATTCCTTAAGACAAGAGATCATGTCATGATCGGCATCTTTTATCAGGTAATTCATTTTAATGGTTTTTGCAAAGGAGCCATCGATTGTCGCTATTTAATATGACGTCAGAGTGAGGGGATAGACCATCCGGTCAGAGAGATTTATTTGATATGGAGGAATTTTGTGTGAAATGTTCAAATGTGTGGATTTGCTGTTAGTTGTTATTATATTGCATTGTATCGATGTATTATTATATAACTTAATACTTATAAACGTGTAATCTTTATTCGTCGTGTAACGAGTGGGGACATATTCATTAATGAAATACTAACTAGAATAACTTCGGGAGAGGTTACCCATGCCCACGCATGGCCTACGAAAGTATTGAGTGCCTACAGGGCCCCGAATATCTTCATTTATGTGTGCGCATCGCACACATTTTATATTATAAAACAATACGGCTATTTACATCCACTTTATTTTCTTCCATTTTGCAAATATGAGTAAGCAGACATGTTGTGTGTGACTTCGTGGACACATTGGGCTGATCAACACATTTACAATGTTTTCAACATTAACAATTTCAACGATGTATTTTCACCGGGTCAACGCTTAGTATATCGGTTAGTTAATTAAACAAGTTATACGCTGTTGTACATACAAAAAAAATTCAGAATAATTATATATTTTCAAAATAGTTCCTAGTATTTGTCACTATTAAAGGGGTTAATCCCTTGGGACTAGGATTTTGGTTACTCACCTGGGGCGAGGAACTGGAGTTAACCCTAGATTTACTTTACGAATTATTAATCGGTATTAATTTGGACATGTACAATTAAAATCGTAACACATTTTGTGGGTAAGTACTTCGAAGTATCGAGAGATGTTGCCACACCCAGCTTAGAGACCTTGTTCTGGAAAAGTTTCACATCAGGCAGGTTCGAGATTTAACTTCCTGGACCAGAATATTGACATTTACTCGTGAACAACGTGTCCTGCTCGACAAACATTGATGTTCTTGTTCGTGATTCTGCGATTGCATTAATTCAGTGCATTGTTTCCAAACGGCGGTACGTGTCTCGTTCGCCAATAGCTGCTGCCAGCAAATCACAATTCTTAAGTAGGCAACCTACAATGACCGCTATTTCGACGAATCTGAATAGTTTAGAGTCGAGTGTGAATATATGCCGCCCGTGGCCTATAGTTTTTTAATAACTAGAAATAAGTTCAAAGTTCAAAATACATAGCTTGTGTAATGCGCGCTAGTGCGAGTCTGTTCGGAATCGTGACAGCGCGTGCACGCACGCGAGACGGCTTCAGCCACGCGCTGGATACAAAAATAGTAACAACCGTCCAACGTATTGACACAGCTGTTAGATAGGTGGTCCCCCCCCCCGATGGGACCAAATACGCACAGATCTCGCTCAATCGCGGACGTCTCAACTTTAGTACGGTATACGGTGTATGTTGAGGAGCCCCAGCTCGGATGTATTAGCTCTGGCATTGACAGCCTGTCGAAACTGTTTCATGCGTCATAGTCGGTCAAGGTTTATGGTCATATATTGCAACACACAAATTCAAAGACCCGTTCACAATTTCGGCCAACTGAAATGACGTCATATCACGTGAAAGCCGCGTGCACCTCTTTTATTTTGCTTGTGCAGCTCGAAGGGCCGGCAAATAACTAAAGCCTGGTACTGTTATTCAGTGCAATACGTTCGTAGGAGGCCGATCTAAAGAGTAGGTAGTATTCCTATCAGACGCTGCCAACTGAAGCGTGCCACGACACAAAGCTCTAGTCGCTGACTCACTCGCTGATTGTGACGGTTTTATCTGAATGTCGGTAAATCGCTGGCCTGTTCTGACTTCCAACTGGCAGTACGCCAGCCCTGCCAGGCAGGATTTCGCAATCCAGTAAACACGGAGCAAGAAACCAGATATAGTCATGACCATGTCTAATATACAAACAACCACATGGGATAAGGTGTTGAATTAATGTAATTGTCCACGTCACACTTTGATGGTCAGACATAACCCCAGATTTCCACCTAACGTGTTTCGAGCACTGCCGTAGACGGCGCCACATTCGCTGGATCGCAACTGGGCGGTCGATATGAGCTGAGTGGACTGTCATATTAAATATAGTATTCTAAATAACACTATGAACAGGAAATGTGCAGAATAATTAGTACTTTGCGACACTTGTGGTCTGGAGTGTAGGAGCCACACAACCACAATGATACGTGTGGCTAGAGCCACTAGTCTTCACAGTAACTGTCAGTAGCGGTTTTCACACTTTCGATGATTATAATTTATAAAATCAAGAGGCGTAACATTCAAATTGCAAACAATGTTTTCGACTTATTAAATGCGATATTTGGCAGCAATTCTATAAAACCATTTCGTCGCAGATGTGTGGATAGACGCGTGCTGAAGAATAGTTTTAATGTAGCGTAGATAAATATCTTAACTGAGACAATACCACTGAATGTAGAACATGGAAAGACGACATTGTACTGGAGAGTATGTTAACAATTAGAAATTGTACCACTGAATATTGTACGAGGAAAGACGACATTGCCATTGCACTGGAGAGTATGTTAATATATTATATAATTATATATAATTACATATATATATATATATATATATATATATATATATATATATATATATATATATATATATATATATATATAATTATATTAACCACTCTCCAGTGCAATAGTTAATAGTTTATTATATCTCTGATGCATGTGTACATGCTTTTCTGTAGTATAAGTAAGTAGAAATAATTAAGTAACAATTAAAACAAATACATACAACATTTCAATGCATCTATCCATATATGTGCACATTAAAATTCTAATGACTGTGTATTAAACTGACATGTGTAACAATGAGATATTGTACATACGTTTTGATATTTTTGTAAGAGATACATTTTTAAGTAATATGCAAACCCACGTAAACTGTGAGTAACAATTTATTCCAAAACTAATTCTGGAGTATCATTTATAACATAAGGCAAATTGTATTTAAGGCACTTTTTGGCAAATTCATGTCTTGTCATAGGTGTGTGTATATTTGTAGCTTTGCGGGTATCATGACTGTGTATATTATAATTGGGGATAATATTCCAATTTAATAAGTAAACTGGCACATTATCATGCCTATATTTATAGAAAAATGTAAATTGTTGCAGTTTTAATTGATCATCTATTTTCAATATTTGAAGTGTTTTAAAAAGTGGTTCAGTGTGTGAAGTGTATCTGTTCAATGTTATTATTCGAACTGCCTTTTTTGAATTCTCAATATTCGACTACCTTTGTATCCCCAAACCGTAATACAATAATTAATATGTGATATGATTAGAGAATTGTACAGAAGTGTTTTTATGTCTAGCGGCAGTACATGCTTTAGTTTGTTCAAAACGCCTGTAATTTTGGAACATTTATTTGCGATTTTATTTACGTGTTTTTTTTCATGTAAGATTGGCGTCCAGAGTTAATCCTAGAACATTAAATTCATCCATTTGTTCAATATTTATGTTATCGATTTTTAGAGTAAGAGTTTGCGTCTCTTTTCTAGGTACATGAAACATCATATATTTAGATTTTTATGTGTTTAAGGACAATTTATTTATAGTTAGCCATTAAGGATTCTACGCTCTTGTTTTTATTTGTGTGCTATCATTAAATTGGTTTTATGTACTGGAAAGTGTTGTATCATCTGCATACATAATGGAGTTAAATATGTTACTGACTTGTGGGAAATCATTAATATAAATAGTAAACAATAAAGGTCCTAAAATTGATCCTTGTGGAACTCCGATTTTTACTGGAAGGGTTTCTGATTGCATTTCATCAATTTCAACATACTGTCGTCGATTGCTTAAATAACTTTCAAATAAAAGTAGAGTTGAACCATCCAGTCCATAAAACCTTAATTTATGTAATAAAATGTTATGGCCAATGGTATCAAAGGCCTTTGATAAGTCAAGAAATATATTAATTGGCACCTCATTTTTGTCCATGTGATTTATAATTCTATCTACTAATTCAAGCGCAGCATACTCAGTGCACCATATATATATATATATATATATATATATATATATATATATATATATATAAAAAAAATTTTTTATATATATATATAATATACTATACTACATACTACATACATACATACATACATACATACATACATACATACATACATACATACATACATACATACATACATACATACATACAAAAACATACATACATATTTTAAAACATAAAAAAAATACAATTATCTACTTAAAGGGCTTATAACGTCTTGTTTCTTTAACGCGTGTTTACTTATTTAAATCTTCCTGGCTTTGCCGTGTTTACTGTCTGATTAAACTTCCTGCCCATATAGGCCACGTGCTTGCGGGCGTGTTTCGGGTGGGCGTGCTGGCTGGGCGTTTTGCGGGCGTACGTGCTTGGGCGGGTGGGCGTGCTTGCGGGCGTGTGGATGGGCGTGCTTGCGGGCGTGTGGATGGGCGTGCTTGCGGGCGTGTGGATGGGCGTGCTTGCGGGCGTGTGGATGGGCGTGCTTGCGGGCGTGCGGGCGGAGAAACACTGATTTATAATATCTAAATTCAAAGTTCCAGAATGACCATTTAATAATAGATGAGTTGGATAATTAATATTTGGATAATTAATATTTTTCCAGCCCGACTTCTTTATGTACAAAATGAGCATGGAAAAACAAGAGCGCACTGCACCCTTATAAAATCAGCAAATTACATTTTAGACTAGAAACGATGTTTCACCAAATAAATGAATACCCATTTGGATCAATATTTAGAATTTAATTTGGATATATACGATTGTAAACAATATAGTATGTTGTCGTTTCAGTGATATTCAGTATTCATTAACAGCAGATCGAGTGAACGACGTAAAGACTGCTTGTGACACGTCGCAGTTTAGCAATAGATCCGACGAAAACAACGATCCACTGAGCCCAATGACCCATGTCACAAGGCTCCTATGGCTATGAGTATTGGACTTGCCGTCCAAGCATTACGCCCAGAGCTACGAGGTGGTCAGAGTAAAACAGCGCTCGACTCGTGAAGCGACCAGCAATGAAACGTGTCGCCATCTACCGGACTTTGCAGAAAGAGGGACCGCTTCGATGGCGATATGCACTTTGGTGGGACGTTTTGGTTTCGTCGCAAAGAAACCAGCGTACGCTTTCCGTTTTGTTAGTCGAACAGTAGCCTCTATGCCGGACAAGGTAATGCGTTAGTTTCGCTGACGAGATTCGGCAAACGCTGGGATGTTACTGATAGCGTTGACACCCAACACAGCCGCGAGGACACCTTGTCGTGTTGGGCGATAATAAAGGTCATATCTCCGACTGTGTGTCATGACATCTCTCTGGCCGATATAAAATAGGTTACCCATAGTAAAGTGTATACGGAATATTGTGTGCTAGATTGGCGAGGAGGGCACTTGCATAGAATTACAGTGGCTGTCGAGGCACCAAATAGGAAGGCATTCAACACAATCCACACCAGTGAGAATTGTTATACATTTCCTGTTTCCCCCAAACAATAAGGTGCAGTAGTTCATATACCAGAACCACATCACATATATGTAGACACACCACTAATAACCCCACAAGCATGCACACCCAGCCTTCACCATTTGACTCCACTGGCATTGTTAGCCAGTATTCAACCGATGCCAAGGCTACACATTTCCCAGAATGCCACACTTTGACATCACACTTTGAATTAAAGCTGTGCTGTGGGCGTGGTTAATCTTTGACTTAAGAAGTTCAATTATTTCACTCATCACATCCCTCCGTTGTTACAAATGGCTGTAATTTAATTATAAACTTTTTTATTTCATACATGTTTACAAAATGATACTGTTTAAAGCCCTTTAAAGCCCAAACAGGTACAACAGTCAATTTTGCAACCTGCTTTCCTGTTGACATGAGCTTTCCCCATATATATATATATATATATATATATATATATATATATATATATATATATATAAATTATATATAGTGTCAGTTAACTAGAATTAAGTTTTGGAGCTTGCTACTTGACTGACTGTGTATTTCTGTGTCTGCTTCGACAGAGGAGAGGTTTGGTCCTGGGTGTCTTTGAGGAAGAGAATGGCGTGGCGTTGTCAAAGTCTGCACAAGGCTTCCAGGACTCAAAGGCACCAAAGCTGCAGGAATTGATTACA
>JAODUO010003441.1:0-7500 GCA_025642075.2 Ridgeia piscesae
TAAAAAATTTTTTAAACCCTTTTAAAAAACCATCTGTAAAAAAAAAATTAAATACCCTATAATTTCAGCTATACAATTTTTTGACTACCTTGGGATTTAAAAAAAATAAACCGAATGGATGGCCGTCCCTTAAAAATTACACGTTTATTTTTTTAGTAATTTTTTAGAAAAGCTGAAAATAAAAAAATAATTAAAAATTTTAAAAAAAATTGTTTTAATGCATTTTTTAAAGATTTTTTATTTATTTTTAGCTTTTTAAAAATTTAATTTAGGGAAAAACCAAAAAATAAATAAAACAAAATTTTAAAAAAAAAAGTAGTAAAATTTTAATATTTAACGTTTCAAAAAAACTTATTAAAACCATTCAAAATTTTCGAACAGTAAATAAAACATTATTTAGTGGAAGAAATTTAAAAAATATATAAATAAATTAAATAAAAGTTGAAAAAGAAACAAAAAAAAAAGCAACTTTTTTCCCCCGAAAATTTGGGGGGGTGTCTTTTTTTAAATTTTCCTTTTGGCCAAAAAAATTTTCAAGTTTCCCCCAATTTAAAAAAAGATGTTAAAGGAAGTCAAAAATTTTTATCAAAAATTTTACCCGGAGATTTTAAGGGGTCATTTATTTTTAAAAAAACCCCTTTTTTTTGGAAAAAAAAAAATTTTCCCCTCAAAAACGGGAAAAATTTTTAAAAAAATTTTTTTAAAATTTCCCCCCCCCAAAAAAAAATTGGGTTTTAAATATACATCCTCAGATTAGAATTCATAAAACCCCCCAATCCCAATTGGTTGTTGGATCCGGATGGGTGGAATTGCCTGGGACATTAAAACATTATAATTAATTTTATTAACTGCATTCCTATAAACCAAAAAAACGATTTCCAAAAAAGAAAAAATACAAATTTAAATCCCCCCCTTTAAAATGGCATAGCATTTGTGGAAAACCGAAAAACCTCCCGACCAAAAATCCAAAAAGGGCCCTGGAGTTTTAAAACCCCTTTACAATGTTCAACCCCAAACCCCTTTTTTCTTGGTTTATCCCCCTTTTACTCACCAAAACCCCTTTATAAACCCAAAAATTACGCCTTATCACGGAAACATCAAAAATTTTGGTAAAAAAAAAAATTTTGCCATCAATTCATTAAAAACCCCCCCTGGAGGAAATCTCTCCCCCCCCAAATTAATGAAAAGTACTGGGTGGAAATCTAATAAATACCCCCTTCCGGGTATTTTCACACACTTTCCCTTTATTATAATAAGCCTTTTTTTGATATAATCCTTTCCCCCAGAACCCATAAAGCTACCCTTTGTTTAACATCAAAATCAATATTTCCGGATTCAAACCCTTAAAAAACACCCAAACGAGGGGGGAAACATTTAACTTTTTTTTGATTTTTAAAACCAAAAAATTAAAATAAAAATTGGACAAAAATTTTAAACTTCTTAAATAAATTTTTAATTTAAAAAAATTTTTAAATTTGCGTAAAACCACCCTTAAATTTAATTCCCACTAAATTACCCTAATTTCCAAAGTGTTACCCGACCAACTTTAGGGGGGAAGGGGATTACCAAAAAGGGGGCCCAAATAAAGTTGTTTTGGGGATATTCCTAAAAAATGTAACCCCCTTAAAATAATAAACTGTTTCCCCCCCAAATGTCAACAAATAATCAAATTTTTATTAATAAAAAACATAAAATTTAACAAATAACGTTTAATACACGGATATTTTTCTAGAAAATTTTCACTTTATTTTAGTTTCGTAATTGATACATTGGATAAGGGTGGGGTTTAATGGGAAAAACTGTTTTGGTTAGTTGTTTGGGGATGGTCGCTTAAACTGGAGCATCAGTCTACTACGTATGGTGCTTTTGCGAGTAGAGGAGTGGACACCCTTGTCTTAACATGAAGATAATTCAACACGGACCTGCAGTGCATGGCGTAGAAGGCCAACCTTCCACATCCTATAGAGACGTTCCACTGCTGCCTTCGAGGTGAGAAATGTCATCCCGGCGATGAGCATGTTGATAAGGATGATCGTTGCCAGCGTCACGTAGAAGATATATACCAACTTCACCCAGACGCTGTTGCTGCCGACGAGCTCGTAGCTCGCGTCGAAGTCGCTGTCGAAGACCCCCCCACCCGCTTTAAAGCGTAAAAAATGGGGGGAATTTCCTTTGGGGTCCCCTGTAAATTGCGTGTCCAAAAAGGGGGGGGAAAAATATGGTATGGAAACCCCCTTCGGGGGCAAGCAAACATTGTAAGAGGTATACAACGAAAATAGGTCCCAAGGAAGGAGCCCCCCCGGGAAAAGCGTGGCCCTCCTCCGTGCGACCGATTTGAAAAACCGAAAAGTAAGCGTCGCGATTAAAAAGGCCCAATTTTGAAACCTGAACCCATGTAATGAGGGTTTCCCAAAGTTTAAAAAGAGATAAAACTGAAAAACCGCGGAAAAAATATTTTTACCCTTGGGAGAGACCCCGATGGGCGGATGTCAGGAATTTTCCTCCCCTTAAATTTTAAAATGGTCCATGCTCCCGACAATGTCCAGACACGTGACGATTTTCGTGGGTGGAATGTCATCATCAACGGGAACATCGACCGAGCCGCGACGGTTCATTGTTGATGTTGACGCGTGTCTGTATGTGTACGGCGCCAGGTTTGTCTCTTCAAACAAACCCATGTCGCCGTGCGTGGTCATGCTGGCACGCAACATCGCAAATGCTCTGGTCTGCTGGGCGTAGACGATCACGGACTCCTCGTTGTTGTTTTGTATCTCCGCTGTCAGAAACACGACTGCCTCGCGTTTCCTTTTGTCCGACTCCTCGTTCATTCTTCGAGCACCACCAACGGGGGGCGTGGTTGATGATTGTGTCGTACACCTGTGTTAACACAATAGTGGCCGATGTTTTGTTTTTGTTTTGTTATACGATGTGGTGTTATTGATTTAAATAATTCACGTTCGAGGTAGGGAGGGAGGTTTGGAATGAGGGAGAGGGGAAGGGGGGAGGAAAGGGATAGGGAAAAAAATTGTTGAATATATATAATTATTAATAATAATAAAAATTTTTTTTAAACACCAAACAACACACAAAAAACCACACAAAAACACACACAATATATATATATATATATATATATATATATATATATATATATATAAAAAAAAAGAAGAAAATTGAGGTAATTAACAAAAAAAAATTTAAATAAAAAGAATTTTTTAAACTACTAATTAAAATTTAGTTTAAAAACAATATTAAATATATGTAATTTATGGAGGTATCAAAAATAAAACGCTTTAAAATAGAATTTTTCAAAATGTCCACATACATAACAGTTTGGAAGAGCACAGTGTTTTATATTTCTGTAAAAAAATTGTTTTAGATAACTAATAAACCCAAATTGGGAAATTTTTTTTTTTTTTTTTCATCCCTAATGCATTGTTTGTCTTGTTTTGTATAAAAAATATTCGTGTATCGGTGTTTTAAATTTGTAGACTGTTTTTTAAATTAAGTTTTTTTTTAAAAACGGATCATGTGTGCATTAATTTTTGTAAAATATTATTTTGTTTTTTTCCCCGAGCTTATTTTTTGTTAATTAAAAATGATTAGGCCATAATTAATGATGGAAATTTAATGAATTTTACCAAGTAGCTTTTATTTTACTGGCAAAAATTGTTTTAATTTTTTACATTTCATCTATTTTAAGGAGAAGATTCTTTATTTGTTTGTTTCTCAATTTATGTATTATATACTTGGATTTATTTTCATTTAAAGGCAGTTAATTGATTTTCAGCCATTCGTTTATTTTGTGTAGTTATATATTAAATGTTGTTTGACATCTTCGGGACATATGTTGACAACTGGATTGTTGTAAACAAAGTTGTGTCATCTGCGTACATTTTATTTTGATGTTTCACTTAAGTTTGATAAAGCATTTATATGTACAAAAAACAAAAATGGGCCTAATATAGATTAATGGGGACACCAGTGGTAGTAGGCAGGGTTACCGAGATTGAGTCATTGTAAATTATGTATTTTTCTATTATTCAAGTAACTTTCCATTAAGTTTAGAGCAGCATCATCCATCCCATACAAATGTAATTTGCTTAATAGAATTGAATGGTCTAAAGTATCAAATGGTGTTGATAAATCTGAAGAAAAAATATTACTGAGTGTTTCGTTAGAATTCAGAGCGGTTATTGTTCTGTCTATAACTTCCACAATGACCTATTCCGTTGAGTGACCGGAACTAAATCCATACTGTTTATCATTAAAGGTTGGTATTTAGTAAAATAAACACGAATATATATGATATTATATATGTATATAACCTTTTCAATGACCATTGAAATTACTGGTAGCAGAGGTATCGGATATAATTACAAAACGATGCTTCATCGCCAATTTTTAAAATAGGAATTACTTTCGTAATTTCCCTCATGTCTGGAAATATTACAGTATTTAATATTTGATTATTTAAATAATGTTTAAAGGTTTTTAAAAAAAACATTAATTTTAAAATATATCAACTGTTTTAAAATTGTGCAGTTGGTTTTTGGTTATTTATTATTTGTTAAATTTATTGAAATTAAAATGAATTTCTGATTTTCTTGTTAAAATTAGGAAAGATTTTTTTTTTTTATTTTTTTTATTTTTTAATAAAGGCCTTTATTTTGAAAAAAAAAAATTTTAAATTTCCCTTTTTGTTAATTTTTATTTTTATCAAAAATTTAGGAATGATCTTTTTGTTTGTCTTCGTAACTTTTTTTTAAATTTTTTCCCTTTCGTCATTTTTTTGTGTGTTTTTTTTAAAGGGGTGCTCTAAGAATTGTTTTAGGACACTATTATAATATTTTAATTTGACTATTTATTCGATAGATATTGGATTTATACGTTTAAGTTGATTATGTAGGTTGTCTCTGTATTTTATATATTTAAGTATGCCGTTTGTTATCCCAAACTTGACTTGACTTGACTAATTTATATGGCATGTGTTTTAGTTTGCTTTTCCAACTAAATCAGTAATTGTATTGTAATTATTTAACCCTTTTTTTTTTTTTTTGGGTTTTTTTTAACGTTTCACATAGCTGTTTCATTCTTAACAATATCTTAATTAATTTGGGGAAATTTTTTGTTTTACTGGAACATTGTCAATAAATATGAAATACGGTTGGGGGTCTGATAATTGCTTGATTGGGATACCTGCTGTTGATTCCAGCATTAAATTTTTGATTTTGTTTTTTAAAAATTTTTGATCAAAGTGCCATTTAATGAAGACAATATGGTTGGGAATGCTAAATATTCATTATAATATTCTTTTTACGCCTTTACGCAAGTTCATAAAAAATATCCTGCAAATTACTTCAGACTTTTAAAATGATTTGGAAAAGACCCAATTCATCAAAATTTGTTTTAGTCAAAATCGGCTCACAAGTTCCCCGGGTATCCCCCCTTTTTCTTTTTCCCCCAATTGTTTTTTTTTTCTTCGTCCTTTTACATACTTATAAAATCCTTTAACCCCTTTTGTCCTTCTTCCCAAAAAAAAAACCCTATTAAAATTTTAAATTAATATCCCCTCAGTTCATTAGTTTATTATATATTTATAAAATATAAAAATATTTTTTTTATAATAATTATTTAATATAACAAAAACATTTTAAAAGTTACAAAAATTTTTGGGAACATTTATAATGTTGTAACATTGATAACTGAATCGAATATTTTTCTTTATTTCAATTTTGCAGAACGGGTTCAAAATACAGTGGATTTTTACTAGGGCAAAAAACAAACAGAAAAATCTGCTACAAATGCAAATCGTTAAACCCAGTGTTTTACATGCAACTAAAAGGAATTAAAAAAAGTATTGGGAACAAATCAAAGGTATTTGCGAAACATAAAAAAAAGGAAAAAAAAAAACCCTAGTTTCAAAAAATTTTCATTGGGGGAAAAAAAAAGACTAATATATTACAGTGTTTTATTTTGATAAATATATTCAATCAAATATGTTACTAATGAGTTTTCGGACCATTATTGCATAATTGTTTCTGGTACATATTATTAGTCATGTTTATGGCATTTACATTTTGCGTTTAAACTTTAATACGGCATTGCGTTTAAACTTATATACCTACCTTCATTGTCAACACTGTCAACTGCAGTGATTAGTCTTTTTTTTCCCCAATGAACAAGGTGTTTTTGACATTATGCCTAGTTGGCTTTTCTGTTTTTCCTTTATTTATTATGTTGTCAGACAAATATCCTTGTGATGTATGTCTCCAACTACTTTTGTTTAATATCCTTTTATGTTGCGATAGTACACAACACTGGAAGTATTAAGCAGATTATGCATTGGTATTGCAGATTTTTCTGTTTGCTTTTTTGCCACTAGTAAATATCCACTGTACTGTTTGAACAATGTTACATGCAAATATAGACAATACAGAAATAATATTCGATTCAGATTATCAATGTATACAACATTATGAAGGTGTTCATAAAATTATATAAGTAACATTTTAAAAAGTGTTGGTTGTTTTTTTAAAAAAAATTATAATTTTTTAAAAAAATTTATTAATTATTTTTTTAGTGTTATATATATATATATATATATATATATATATAATATATTCAGGAAAGCTGGCTAACTGAACTAGACGATGGATCATTCAATTAGAAGATTATACTAGGGTTTTGTTGGGCAAGACTAGTAGTACAAAAGGAGGCTTAATCGTGTATTTTCATATTGAGTATGTATATAAGGTACTGCAATCTGTAAAAAAAAACAATTGGGGATGACAGTTTATTGAAATCACAGGGGCGGCCTTATACAACCTGTATAGTTGGTAACAAAACCGCTCCGTGAGTCCTGCATTTTGACTAAAAAAAATTATTGATGAATTGGCGTCATTATAATCACAAATCGATTTTTAAAAGTCTGAAGTAATCATTGCAGGATATTTTTATATGAACTTGCGTAAGGTCAGTAAAAAGAATATTATAATGAATATTTAGCATTCCCAACCATATTGTCTTCATTAAATGGCACTTTGATCGAATTTGTTTTTACAAAATCAATAAATCAATGCTGGAATCAACAGCAGGTATCCCAATCAAGCAATTATCAGACCACAAACCGTATTTCATATTTATTGACAATGTTCCAGTAAAAACAAAACATTTTCTCCCAAATTAATTAAGATATTGTTATAGAATGAAACAGCTATGTGAAACGTTGTATCTGAAATAACAAACTCAAATATAATAAAAACGATATCAAAATTTTCATGATCCTAGTAATAATTACAATACAATTACTGATGTAGTTGGAAAAGCAAACTATAAACACATGCCATATAAATTAGTCAAGTCAAGTCAAGTGGATAACAAACGGCATACTTAAATCAATAAAATACAGAGACAACCTACATAATCAACTTAAACGTATAAATCCAATATCTATCGAATAAATAGTCAAATTAAAAATATTATAATAGTGTCCTAAAA
>JAODUO010003444.1:0-14773 GCA_025642075.2 Ridgeia piscesae
CCGTTCTTTTACGACCAGCCCAAAAATATACGCGGCCAACATATATTATTACACATGTAATGCGCGAAATGAAAACAAAAAAGTAATTTGGTTGGCTTGCCGTATTCAGCATGCCGACTCTTTTTTACATCAAATGCCATGCCCTTTTCCCCGTGACCAATCTATGACGCTCCATGATTTCCATGACCCACAGGAACGGTGACATTTGATGAAATATCCGCCGGCAGTCTGCAACGGACATTCGCTTGCTACATCCTTACCGAACTGTCTCGCAGGCAAAGTACTGCGCTTAATGACATCATTCATTTGTTGGTTTTAGAAGCTAATCATACTACTACTTGGGGGACCATCCACAAAGTATGTCATGCTTAGGGGGGGTGGGGGGTCTCGTTACAATGCGACACATGCGGTGAGTGGATGTCTGCGCAAGCAGCCAACCGCTACATAATGATTAAACCCTAAAAAGTGTACGCTCATTTAACTGTCGATATCAGGCCTGGTGTCATTAATTGTTACGCCAGCTGCAGTAAATGTGTGTCTTTTCTTTTCGTCTAATGACTATGTCAATGCAAAAAAGACCTCCCAGTGGCCAATTAAGATGCACGGCAATAAGGTACGGTCTTGGTGTTGTTGTTTGTTCTTAGTTAGTTAAACACACAGGTCTATATTCTACTTGTGAATTACACGTCAATACAGGCTGAGTTGAATGAGCTGAGGCTTTCTCAAAAGAAGTTGCTGTAGACATTTCACAGCGGTTTCTTTCTTTAAATTTTATTCTAAGTTGACCGTTATTATGTGGGAAAACATGTGTAAGATTTATATTTTCCAATAAACGGAATGACATCAAATGCACCAAACTGTCATTAAATTGTAATTTTATGGCCTGAAAAATCCTGCACCAGTGGTGCACGGCTGAAATCCCGGGCCAGCAAAAGACGCAACAACGACCTGTGACATTTTCTTTTCAATCGGCTGCTTAATAAAATGCATTATCAGCGCGTTACCGGCAAGTGATTTAGGGAAATACACATGACCTGTTTACACGGTAGGTCCGATTGAGGCATCGTGGCTGTCTCCACGTCGCCAGGCGAGTGTCGAGTTGACAATAGGGGCACTTTCTGGGAAACTGACGCGCTATGACATCTGTAGGACACAGGCTGCATGGGACAGATAACAAAACACTGTCAACTCAATTGTCACACGAATTTAGGAGTAAAAGTCGCCGGCCAACTTGACATTCCCCCCCTCCCCCTAACCCCTTAAAGGTATATATTTTCCCCAGTCCCGGGATCACAGACACCTGTTTGGTACCTACCTGAAAAGGGGAAATTGTCCCCAGCGCCGTGAAACCGCCGATGGTGTCAGAGACGGTGTTTAAAAAAAGGGTAAAAGTTTACGTTAGGGAAACCTTTTAAAGGTAAATTTTAAAAAGGTTCGCCCCCTGAGAGTCAACCCCCTTTTCCTCGTGAAAATTTTAATTGGCCCCGGTTTTGGCGGACCAACAGCGGACGGATGGACGGCCCGGACAAGGGGACGGACGGGGGGGCACCCCCTCCAAAAATTAATTAAAAGGAATTTGGGACTACCCCGGGGGCCAAATAACACCAACTGAAAATGAACTACACATTCCACAGATAACACACAGTTAATATAGAAGTATACATGGGCCATACATAACACACCGCTGATACTGAACTACACATGGGCCACAGACAACACACAGCTGGCACTGAACTACACATGGGCCACAGACAACTCACAGCCGACTCTGAAATACACACAGGCCACAGACAACACACAGCTGTCATTTCAGTTGTGTTTCACACTTTAGCAGTAAGGACCTAAAAGTTGGTGGTCAGTAGAACCTTTAACTTTCAGAATGTGGTCATTGTATACAATACAAAAGTTGGTGATTCAAATATTAACATACCCCTTGGGTAATTACATGAGTTGTAGCCTTAATGCATGAAAACTAGTGCTAATTCATCCCAAGTTTGTCCTGCACAGTAATCTATGATATTCAGATTAATGGACTAATGAATAAATGATAACATAGGCAAAACTTTAATGTTGACTAAAAAACACCAATGTCCCAAATTACAACAAACACCACTCTAGCGATTACACAGATGTCTACAGGGACAACTCAGAACCATTGACATCATGTGCAGGAGCTTTGTCATCATCTGTTTAGACCGTGACTCAGCCACATCAAAAAAGGAAAATATCCACAAAGACATGCCAACCAAGAGACCAGTGCTCTGTGTACAAACTTGGAATCATAATCTGTTGTTAAAAATTCTGTTTTTATGCATATTCCACAGAAAGGTGAAACATCACCAAGGGCATGATTAGTGTTTTTTTAAACATTTAATAATTTTTTTTTCTATGTGAAATGATTCAGATGAAACAAAAAAACCCCTACAAAATTTTTTGGGAATTTTTTTGTCACCAAAATTTCCAATTTTTTTTTTAATATACATTTTTAACATTTTTTTGGTTTTGGAAAAGTTCTTTTTAAATTTTCCCCCATTGTCTTATTAAAAAAAGCCCCCCTTTTCTTATTGGGCTTGGGAAAAATTTTTACAAATTTTAAAAATTCCCCAATTTAAATAAATTTAAGGCTTTATAGGGGCTTTCCGGGTTGGTATGGGTTTATTTAAAATTACAAAATTTTTACAGGGGGCCCCAGACGGAAATATTGAGGATGGGGATTGAGAAGGGCCACGCCCGGGGTTAAGCATTTATTCATTAGTCCATTAATCTGAATATCATAGATTACTGTGCAGGACAAACTTGGGATGAATTAGCACTAGTTTTCATGCATTAAGGCTACAACTCATGTAATTACCCAAGGGGTATGTTAATATTTGAATCACCAACTTTTGTATTGTATACAATGACCACATTCTGAAAGTTAAAGGTTCTACTGACCACCAACTTTTAGGTCCTTACTGCTAAAGTGTGAAACACATACTGAAATGACAGCTGTGTGTTGTCTGTGGCCTGTGTGTATTTCAGAGTCGGCTGTGAGTTGTCTGTGGCCCATGTGTAGTTCAGTGCCAGCTGTGTGTTGTCTGTGGCCCATGTGTAGTTCAGTGCCAGCTGTGTTGTCTGTGACCCATGTGTAGTTCAGTGCCAGCTGTGAGTTGTCTGTGGCCCATGTGTAGTTCAGTGCCAGCTGTGTGTTGTCTGTGGCCCATGTGTAGTTCAGTATCAGCGGTGTGTTATGTATGGCCCATGTATACTTCTATATTAGCTGTGTGTTATCTGTGGCCAATGTGTAGTTCAGTATCAGTTGTGTGTTATCTGTGGCCCAGGTGTAGTCCAATGCCTGCCATGTGTTAGAGGTAATGTTTTGGAGGAGGTGCCCCTCTCTGTCCGTCCATTCGTCGGTCCGTCCATCCGTCCGTCTGTCCGTCCGTCCATCCGTCCATGATGTGATCACGCAGGAGGTGTGTGTGACTGCTCACGGTGACGAGACAACTGCCATATGTCAGCGGGCGTGTAGAAAGAGATGACAGCCGGTTGACGTCACCACACATGATGCGGAGTATGAGGTGGCGGTCACCAGTAATTGTACACCTGTATTGACTCGCCGCGGTGCGTGTTTACCTGACACAGGCACAATGCACTAAGCGTATTTATCTTGTTACTTTTGTTAAACACACTTGTCTCTGACACCATCGGCGAGCTTCACGGAACAGCTGTTGTCACATGCACAAGGGTTGTGTCACCTTATCAGGTAGGCTACCTTATCAGGTGTGCTGTGATCCTGGGACTGGGGAAAGTATATACCTAGTTAGGGAGGGTAATGGGAGTGACTGTTGGCAGGGTTTGTCCAGCGAGAGCAGTGGAGGTGTCAAGTTGGCCAGCTAGACTTCACTCTATTCTACATTCGTGTGACAATTGAGTTGACAGTGTTTTGTTATCTGTCCCATGCAGCCTGTGTCCTACAGATGTCATAGCGGGTCAGTTTCCCAGAAAGTGCCCCTATTGTCAACTCGACACTCGCCTGGCGACGTGGAGACAGCCACGATGCCTCAATCGGACCTACCGTGTAAACAGGTCATGTGTATTTCCCTAAATCACTTGCCGGTAACGCGCTGATAATGCATTTTATTAAGCAGCCGATTGAAAAGAAAATGTCACAGGTCGTTGGTGCGTCTTTTGCTGGCCCGGGATTTCAGCCGTGCACCACTGGTGCAGGATTTTTCAGGCCATAAAATTACAATTTAATGACAGTTTGGTGCATTTGATGTCATTCCGTTTATTGGAAAATATAAATCTTACACATGTTTTCCCACATAATAACGGTCAACTTAGAATAAAATTTAAAGAAAGAAACCGCTGTGAAATGTCTACAGCAACTTCTTTTGAGAAAGCCTCAGCTCATTCAACTCAGCCTGTATTGACGTGTAATTCACAAGTAGAATATAGACCTGTGTGTTTAACTAACTAAGAACAAACAACAACACCAAGACCGTACCTTATTGCCGTGCATCTTAATTGGCCACTGGGAGGTCTTTTTTGCATTGACATAGTCATTAGACGAAAAGAAAAGACACACATTTACTGCAGCTGGCGTAACAATTAATGACACCAGGCCTGATATCGACAGTTAAATGAGCGTACACTTTTTAGGGTTTAATCATTATGTAGCGGTTGGCTGCTTGCGCAGACATCCACTCACCGCATGTGTCGCATTGTAACGAGACCCCCCACCCCCCCTAAGCATGACATACTTTGTGGATGGTCCCCCAAGTAGTAGTATGATTAGCTTCTAAAACCAACAAATGAATGATGTCATTAAGCGCAGTACTTTGCCTGCGAGACAGTTCGGTAAGGATGTAGCAAGCGAATGTCCGTTGCAGACTGCCGGCGGATATTTCATCAAATGTCACCGTTCCTGTGGGTCATGGAAATCATGGAGCGTCATAGATTGGTCACGGGGAAAAGGGCATGGCATTTGATGTAAAAAAGAGTCGGCATGCTGAATACGGCAAGCCAACCAAATTACTTTTGTGTTTTCATTTCGCGCATTACATGTGTAATAATATATGTTGGCCGCGTATAATTTTTGGGCTGGTCGTAAAAGAACGGTTAAGGAGGAATCTGCATAAAATGAACACAGACATTATACGTGACAGAACGTTCTTCATATTTACCAGCAAGAATAACAGCTTGAGGTTGTTTGTTGCTGTAAATAAGATTGATAAACAAGTGGTTGAGTGCCTTTGGCACTGTGATGATGTCACAGGAGACCGACCCTTTGAGTGATTACTGTTGTTCTCATCTACAGTAATACCCAGGGGTCATCTCACACATCCATGAGCTGTCTCACAAATCCAGGGGCCATCTCATATATTCATGGATCATCTCGCATCCAGGGGCTATCTCACACATCCAGGGCAGTCTCAAATGGGGTATATATGGCACATTTAGGGGCCATCTCACAGACCCATGGGCCATCTTGCACATGCAGAGGCTATCTCACACATCCAGGGGCCATCTTGCACATCCAGGGGCCATCTCACACATCCAGGGGCCACCTCACAAATCCAGGGGCAATCTCATATCCAGGGGTCATCTCACGCATTGAGGAGCCATTTCACGCATACAGGGGTCGTCAATCGATTTATTTCAACACACAACATGAAAAACTAACAAAGCAAGTCTTGTAAATAACTACTTAATAATAAGTCGCATGTTACAATAATGAAGAAATATCTCATACATCCAGGGACTACCTGATACATTCAGGGTCATCTGACAAATCCAGGGGCCATCTCACACATCCAATGTCCCTCACACACTTGTGGCTGTCACTCACATGCAGCACTAACTAGATCATCAACACTCTGATTATCTCAATGCGTCTAATCACCATCTCAATCTTGTGATATTATTCCGGGCTATATCACTACTAATACAGTAATAAAGGTTTGCTAAATACCAGGTATGTGTTGTCACATAATCACTCAGTGTAGGAGTTGTTGTTGTTACGAGATGTCCAAGCTAAGGGCACTTTTTAAGGCAGGCATGACGAATTGACAGTATTGGTTTATGGTACACAAGATAAGCGTGTTTGATCAACCAATGAATCCGATGATAGAATATTTTTTTTTTGATTTACCTGATTTCCATGTGTACACCTGTACACAGATATGGATGATTAGAGTATAAATAAATAGCCAAGTATAAATAATAAGGTTGATAAAATAGATAGAGCATAAGCATTCTCATGAACAGCATCATTCATGGTGATGACATTACCATGATGTGTAAGTGTGTTTTAATACTGATGATAATGTGATTGACCAATCAGAGCTGACGTACATTGCAAGAATTGGCTATGTTTGGTCAGTCTCTTGTATTTTAAAAAATATAGCAAAAGTGCAAAAGCAAGAAGATATGGATTTGTAGTGCAAGGTAGCCCCTAAATGTATGAGATGGATCTTGGATGTATGAGATGGCCCCTGCATGTGTGACAAGGACCCTGGATGTGTGACATGGCCCCTGAATGTGTGAGAGGGACACTGGAATTGATACATTGAACAAAATAGTTGTATTAGATGTCAATACTTAATATGCATTAGTTTTTCTTAAAACACAATGCTAAAATCCTCTGGCATGCTTTTCATTATGCTGATACATAGTATGAATATGTGGCTCTGCAGCTGCACTGGTGTACCAGGGACTTGTACACCTGTTACCCTGTAGGAACTGGTACATCAATGGATTGGTACACCAGGAACAGGTACACCCTATGGGTGTCTTGGTACACCAGAAACTGGTACACCTTGTAAGAACTGATACATCCTGTGGCTACTGATACACCATTAACCATGGCATGTTGTTGTGTGGCACATCAGGAACTGATACACCCTGTGGATGCCTGGTACACCATGAACTGGTACAAACTGTGGCTACTTGATACATCAGGAACTGGTATAATGTGTGGCTGCCTAATACACCAGGAACTGGTACACCTTGTAGTTGCCTGATACGTTTCAGGAACTGGTACAACTTGTGGCCGCCTGGTACACCAAAAACTGGTACAACCTGTGGCTGCCTGATAGACCAGGAAGTGATACACCCTGTAGCTGCCTGGTACACCAGGAACTGGTACATGTGGCTGCCTGGTACTCCAGGAACTGGTACAAAATATGGCTGCCTGATACATCAGGAACTGGTACAAACTATGGCTGCCTGATACACCAAGAACTGGTAAAAAACTGTGGCTGTCTGATACACCAAGAACTGGTACAAACTATGGCTGTCTGATACACCAATTTCTGGTATACTCTGTGGTTGCCTGGTACACCAGGAACTGATACAACCTGTAGCTGCCTGATACACTAGAACTGGTACAACCTGTGGCTGTGCCCTGTAGTGTGGTGTATCAAGTAGGGGCAGCTACAGGTTGTATCAGTTCCTGGTGTACCAGGCAACCACAGAGTATACCAGAAATTGGTGTATCAGACAGCCATAGTTTGTACCAGTTCTTGGTGTATCAGACAGCCACAGTTTTTTACCAGTTCTTGGTGTATCAGGCAGCCATAGTTTGTACCAGTTCCTGATGTATCAGGCAGCCATATTTTGTACCAGTTCCTGGAGTACCAGGCAGCCACATGTACCAGTTCCTGGTGTACCAGGCAGCTACAGGGTGTATCACTTCCTGGTCTATCAGGCAGCCACAGGTTGTACCAGTTTTTGGTGTACCAGGCGGCCACAAGTTGTACCAGTTCCTAACGTATCAGGCAACTACAAGGTGTACCAGTTCCTGGTGTATTAGGCAGCCACACATTATACCAGTTCCTGATGTATCAAGTAGCCACAGTTTGTACCAGTTCATGGTGTACCAGGCATCCACAGGGTGTATCAGTTCCTGATGTGCCACACAACAACATGCCATGGTTAATGGTGTATCAGTAGCCACAGGATGTATCAGTTCTTACAAGGTGTACCAGTTTCTGGTGTACCAAGACACCCATAGGGTGTACCTGTTCCTGGTGTACCAATCCATTGATGTACCAGTTCCTACAGGGTAACAGGTGTACAAGTCCCTGGTACACCAGTGCAGCTGCAGAGCCACATATTCATACTATGTATCAGCATAATGAAAAGCATGCCGAGGATTTTAGCATTGTGTTTTAAGAAAAACTAATGCATATTAAGTATTGACATCTAATACAACTATTTTGTTCAATGTATCAATTCCAGTGTCCCTCTCACACATTCAGGGGCCATGTCACACATCCAGGGTCCTTGTCACACATGCAGGGGCCATCTCATACATCCAAGATCCATCTCATACATTTAGGGGCTACCTTGCACTACAAATCCATATCTTCTTGCTTTTGCACTTTTGCTATATTTTTTAAAATACAAGAGACTGACCAAACATAGCCAATTCTTGCAATGTACGTCAGCTCTGATTGGTCAATCACATTATCATCAGTATTAAAACACACTTACACATCATGGTAATGTCATCACCATGAATGATGCTGTTCATGAGAATGCTTATGCTCTATCTATTTTATCAACCTTATTATTTATACTTGGCTATTTATTTATACTCTAATCATCCATATCTGTGTACAGGTGTACACATGGAAATCAGGTAAATCAAAAAAAAAATATTCTATCATCGGATTCATTGGTTGATCAAACACGCTTATCTTGTGTACCATAAACCAATACTGTCAATTCGTCATGCCTGCCTTAAAAAGTGCCCTTAGCTTGGACATCTCGTAACAACAACAACTCCTACACTGAGTGATTATGTGACAACACATACCTGGTATTTAGCAAACCTTTATTACTGTATTAGTAGTGATATAGCCCGGAATAATATCACAAGATTGAGATGGTGATTAGACGCATTGAGATAATCAGAGTGTTGATGATCTAGTTAGTGCTGCATGTGAGTGACAGCCACAAGTGTGTGAGGGACATTGGATGTGTGAGATGGCCCCTGGATTTGTCAGATGACCCTGAATGTATCAGGTAGTCCCTGGATGTATGAGATATTTCTTCATTATTGTAACATGCGACTTATTATTAAGTAGTTATTTACAAGACTTGCTTTGTTAGTTTTTCATGTTGTGTGTTGAAATAAATCGATTGACGACCCCTGTATGCGTGAAATGGCTCCTCAATGCGTGAGATGACCCCTGGATATGAGATTGCCCCTGGATTTGTGAGGTGGCCCCTGGATGTGTGAGATGGCCCCTGGATGTGCAAGATGGCCCCTGGATGTGTGAGATAGCCTCTGCATGTGCAAGATGGCCCATGGGTCTGTGAGATGGCCCCTAAATGTGCCATATATACCCCATTTGAGACTGCCCTGGATGTGTGAGATAGCCCCTGGATGCGAGATGATCCATGAATATATGAGATGGCCCCTGGATTTGTGAGACAGCTCATGGATGTGTGAGATGACCCCTGGGTATTACTGTAGATGAGAACAACAGTAATCACTCAAAGGGTCGGTCTCCTGTGACATCATCACAGTGCCAAAGGCACTCAACCACTTGTTTATCAATCTTATTTACAGCAACAAACAACCTCAAGCTGTTATTCTTGCTGGTAAATATGAAGAACGTTCTGTCACGTATAATGTCTGTGTTCATTTTATGCAGATTCCTCCTTAACCGTTCTTTTACGACCAGCCCAAAAATTATACGCGGCCAACATATATTATTACACATGTAATGCGCGAAATGAAAACACAAAAGTAATTTGGTTGGCTTGCCGTATTCAGCATGCCGACTCTTTTTTACATCAAATGCCATGCCCTTTTCCCCGTGACCAATCTATGACGCTCCATGATTTCCATGACCCACAGGAACGGTGACATTTGATGAAATATCCGCCGGCAGTCTGCAACGGACATTCGCTTGCTACATCCTTACCGAACTGTCTCGCAGGCAAAGTACTGCGCTTAATGACATCATTCATTTGTTGGTTTTAGAAGCTAATCATACTACTACTTGGGGGACCATCCACAAAGTATGTCATGCTTAGGGGGGGTGGGGGGTCTCGTTACAATGCGACACATGCGGTGAGTGGATGTCTGCGCAAGCAGCCAACCGCTACATAATGATTAAACCCTAAAAAGTGTACGCTCATTTAACTGTCGATATCAGGCCTGGTGTCATTAATTGTTACGCCAGCTGCAGTAAATGTGTGTCTTTTCTTTTCGTCTAATGACTATGTCAATGCAAAAAAGACCTCCCAGTGGCCAATTAAGATGCACGGCAATAAGGTACGGTCTTGGTGTTGTTGTTTGTTCTTAGTTAGTTAAACACACAGGTCTATATTCTACTTGTGAATTACACGTCAATACAGGCTGAGTTGAATGAGCTGAGGCTTTCTCAAAAGAAGTTGCTGTAGACATTTCACAGCGGTTTCTTTCTTTAAATTTTATTCTAAGTTGACCGTTATTATGTGGGAAAACATGTGTAAGATTTATATTTTCCAATAAACGGAATGACATCAAATGCACCAAACTGTCATTAAATTGTAATTTTATGGCCTGAAAAATCCTGCACCAGTGGTGCACGGCTGAAATCCCGGGCCAGCAAAAGACGCACCAACGACCTGTGACATTTTCTTTTCAATCGGCTGCTTAATAAAATGCATTATCAGCGCGTTACCGGCAAGTGATTTAGGGAAATACACATGACCTGTTTACACGGTAGGTCCGATTGAGGCATCGTGGCTGTCTCCACGTCGCCAGGCGAGTGTCGAGTTGACAATAGGGGCACTTTCTGGGAAACTGACGCGCTATGACATCTGTAGGACACAGGCTGCATGGGACAGATAACAAAACACTGTCAACTCAATTGTCACACGAATGTAGAATAGAGTGAAGTCTAGCCGGCCAACTTGACACCTCCACTGCTCTCGCTGGACAAACCCTGCCAACAGTCACTCCCATTACCCTCCCTAACTAGGTATATACTTTCCCCAGTCCCTGGATCACAGCACACCTGATAAGGTAGCCTACCTGATAAGGTGACACAACCCTTGTGCATGTGACAACAGCTGTTCCGTGAAGCTCGCCGATGGTGTCAGAGACAAGTGTGTTTAACAAAAGTAACAAGATAAATACGCTTAGTGCATTGTGCCTGTGTCAGGTAAACACGCACCACGGCGAGTCAATACAGGTGTACAATTACTGGTGACCGCCACCTCATACTCCGCATCATGTGTGGTGACGTCAACCGGCTGTCATCTCTTTCTACACGCCCGCTGACATATGGCAGTTGTCTCGTCACCGTGAGCAGTCACACACACCTCCTGCGTGATCACATCATGGACGGATGGACGGACGGACAGACGGACGGATGGACGGACCGACGAATGGACGGACAGAGAGGGGCACCTCCTCCAAAACATTACCTCTAACACATGGCAGGCATTGGACTACACCTGGGCCACAGATAACACACAACTGATACTGAACTACACATTGGCCACAGATAACACACAGCTAATATAGAAGTATACATGGGCCATACATAACACACCGCTGATACTGAACTACACATGGGCCACAGACAACACACAGCTGGCACTGAACTACACATGGGCCACAGACAACTCACAGCCCAAAACTCCGGGGAAAAAATACAACAAAAGGGCCACAGACAACACACAGCGGGTAAAAAATTTAAAAAAGGGTTATTTTTTGTTTTCACACTTTAGCAGTAAGGACCTAAAAGTTGGTGGTCAGTAGAACCTTTAACTTTCAGAATGTGGTCATTGTATACAATACAAAAGTTGGTGATTCAAATATTAACATACCCCTTGGGTAATTACATGAGTTGTAGCCTTAATGCATGAAAACTAGTGCTAATTCATCCCAAGTTTGTCCTGCACAGTAATCTATGATATTCAGATTAATGGACTAATGAATAAATGATAACATAGGCAAAACTTTAATGTTGACTAAAAAACACCAATGTCCCAAATTACAACAAACACCACTCTAGCGATTACACAGATGTCTACAGGGACAACTCAGAACCATTGACATCATGTGCAGGAGCTTTGTCATCATCTGTTTAGACCGTGACTCAGCCACATCAAAAAAGGAAAATATCCACAAAGACATGCCAACCAAGAGACCAGTGCTCTGTGTACAAACTTGGAATCATAATCTGTTGTTAAAAATTCTGTTTTTATGCATATTCCACAGAAAGGTGAAACATCACCAAGGACTTGCATAGATTATGATAGTTTTAATTAGAACATTTACTACATGATTTACTATGTGAAATGATTCAGATGAAACAAAAACATACAAAATTCAATTCGAATGATCTGTCAGCAAATTTCCAACTGTTTTTTTACCACTATACATAACATTTCTTGTTTTGGAAGTTCTTAAATGTCACCATTGTCTATTAAAAAAGCTGCTGGTCTTATGGACTGGCACATTTTCACAGTTACAGGTCCAATGAAATATTTAATGGCTTCATACCTCAGACTCCGGGTCAGCAGTAATTGTGTATGCTGATGGTACATGCACAACATCTTGTACCACTACCAGCTGTCATGTGACTGACTTTCACAAACAAAACCACACCACCAGCAGACATCAAGAAACCAGTTACAGTTGCCACAGAACAAATCCAATGCCTGCCATCAAGTTTGCTTTAAAACCTTAACAAGATCAATTCTTCCAAGTTCTCCACTTACTTCTACATCCGTCGATGCGATGTGATGCGATGCGTCGGTCACTGATACATGCTGCTGCATACAGTGCACAGTAATCACGGTGTGTCAGCTCACACGCTCAATGCTACTGGCTCATCAAAATGGTATTAACGTAGATCTGGCAATTAACAACCTCGGTGTCCAGGTATGAACCGGCAGTGTGGATGAAAAGCAATTACGACAGATGCCCCTGGCAGAAGTGGTGTAATTGGCCGCGGCATTGTGGCTGCAGGTGAGTTAGGACAGTGACAACTGACCACACGGACTTCCAGGTAGGGATGTGTGATGACATGACGTCACAGGACAGCTTCCAGGAACCGGTATTGACGTTGACACAAAGTCACTTCCAGGCACAACATAAAAGTGACACCCTCAGACAGGACAAACGGATGCAGGCGGGGAGAACTAAGTGATGCAGTGGGATAGGTGAAAGTGGTGCAGTGATAGGACAGTGACTGTAAATAGGATAGGACAGTGATGCACAGGAAAAGGACAGTGACTGTAAACACACAGGACAGTGATGCAGGGGAATAGGGCAAAGTGATGCAGATGGATAGAACAAAGTAGTGCAGAGAGACGGCACAAAGTGGTGCAGAGCGATAGGACAATATGACATGGTGGAATAGGCCAAAGTGTCACGGACAGACAGAACATAGTGATGAAGAGGAATAGGATAAAGTGATGCAGAGCGATGGGACATGGTGGAGGAACACTGAATGAAAACAATGTAGGTGCACTGAATGGGAAGGGCACTGAATGCACACAATGTAGGTGCACTGTATGGGAAGGATGAATGCACACAATGTAGGTGCACTGTATGGGAAGGGCACTGAATGCACACAATGTAGTGCCTGTAGGGGAAAGGGGCACTGGATGCACACAATGTATGTGCACTGTATGGGAAGGGCAATGAATGCACACAATGTAGGTGCACTGTATGGGAAGGACACTGGATGCACACAATGTGCACATGGGAAGGGCACTGATGAAAATGTGTGCACTGTAGGGGAAAGGGGAAAATGGATGCACACAATGTAGGTGCACTGTATGGGAAGACTGAATGCAACAATGTAGGTGCACTGTAGGGGAAAGGAATTGAATGCACACAATGCTGGTGCACTGTAGGGGAAGGGAATTGAATGCACACAATGCTAGGTGCACTGTATGGGAAGGAAATTGAATGCACACAATGTAGGTGCACTGTATGGGAAGGAAATTGAATGCACACAATGCTGGTGCACTGTATGGGAAGGAAATTGAATGCACACAATGTAGGTGCACTGTATGGGAAGGAAATTGAATGCACACAATGCTGGAGCACTGTATGGGAAGGGAACTGAATGTACATATTTTACAATGTTGGTGCACTGTTGGAGAAAGACACAATGTTGGCATACTATCTATGGTAACCGAATGCACATAATGTTAGTGCACTGTCGGGGTAAGGCACCGAATGCACACAGTGTTGGTGCACCATATGGGAAGGATACTGAATGCACAGAGTTGGCATAGTATCAAGATGTTGGTGCACTGTATGAGAATGAAACCCAGTGCACATAAAGATGGTGTGAAGGGCACTGGGTGCATACATCATATTTAATCAAGAGAACATGGCTCTAGACAGTGGTGGATATCTGTATGACATTGCGCATTAATTGCAGTGTGGCTGACCGGGCTGAATGCTTACCAGTGAAGTCGAGATGGTAGTGAACTGACCAATGTGTGAGCAAATGGTAAAGCATTCCCAGCAGTCCTAAGGACTGGAACTGTGCTATATAAGAACTTACATTTTTCCTTTCGCATACTGGCTTTACTGTCATGTACATATTGATCATGCAACTAACCGCTGTCACACCCATCATACTGAACTAGCTGTGGCATAGGCCTGTCATCTGACGGTCTGATTCCTTGGCTTGCTCCTAATGCACTCTCGTTGCCAGGGACACTCCAACTCCAAGGCCAGAAAGCCTGTGAAATGCTCTTGTTTGGCCATAAATCTACCAGCAGTGTGTACGTGTGCCAGGCATTTTTCCTTAAC
>JAODUO010003445.1:0-16089 GCA_025642075.2 Ridgeia piscesae
GCTTTTAATTCCCTGCAAAGGGTTTTTCGGCCCAGAAATTTCCCAAAATTTCCCATCAAGGGTATTGGATTGCAATACTCCTTCTTTGTTTAAATAAAATCTTTCCCCAAATTCTCTCAATTTTTTTTTTTTTTTTTTTTTTTTTTTTTTTTTTTTTTTTTTTTTTTTTTTTTTTTTTTTTTTTTTTTTTTTTTTTTTTTTTTTTTTTTTTTTTTTTTTTTTTTTTTTTTTTTTTTTTTTTTTTTTTTTTTTTTTTTTTTTTTTTTTTTTTTTTTTTTTTTTTTTTTTTTTTTTTTTTTTTTTTTTTTTTTTTTAGTCACAATAGAAAAATTAGTATGTCCCTGACATCAACGATCCTGCATAGATGCAGTTTCTTTGATACTAGCAATCGTTTGTATTGTTTCACACACACATACTGATTCATAGTCGAAATGGTTGTTGGTTTCTTAACAATGTTAGGGATCTTATTCATTTCGATACACACTTGAAATGAAGAAATGACAATGCTAACATGTTTACTCATTGCAAATTAAATTTACATTGTAAACGAAATGGCATATCTATAAGGTGCCTAAGATAAAGTAAATTTATACAGGTCAGTTGCAACAGTCGTACCATATTTCAATAAACTGTTTTGCAGATATTCAAGTATCCATGGCCGGGCAATTAGGTGAGTCAAATTTTGTATGAATCAGTTTTTGGGCAAAATTTTTAATTTAAATTGTTTTAAATGTGGTTTTAAAAAAATAGGGTTTGTATGGTAATTGCGGCCCCTAAATTTTTTTGTTTATATTTGTTTTTTGCATATTTGGTTTTGATAAATATATTCATGTTTCATTCTGGTTTTGTATACTTGTAATCTTATCGTTGGGTGGGCATGGCTTTTCGCTGGTTTGGGAACCCTGGTTTCCCCAAGGTTTAAGTCTCGGGGGTTTATGGTGTTCCCGTTCTTCTTGGTGGGTGAAAGTGCGCTTTCAAAAGTGGGTTTTGGTTCAAAGGGCAGTGTTGGACATCCCCGCCCATGTGAAAAAATGCCTGCCGAAAGTGGACATTTTTCAACCGATGTGTGGACCTGTTTCTGGTAAGTGTTTGGAATTCTTTGGCTGTCAAGGGTTGTGAGGTTTTATTGTATTGTTTTTGTGAAAGGCCTCTTAAGGTCAGTTTCTGTCTCAGGTTTAAAAACCCGGGGCCATTTTTTTGACATGGGCCCTTGTGTGGTGTGGAAAAGTTCCCCGTCTGGGGCCCCGGGTTTTTAAAAGTCTCTGGGCTCATGGTTTGGTTGTAGGGGCGGGCCTGGGTTTGTTCCCGCCTGCCCTTAGGGGCAGGGGGCCTGTCTTGTGTTGGACTTTTTCGGCGGTGGGAACCCGTTCTTTGCCCCCCTGTGGTCAGGTGGCGTCTTTCTGGTTGTAACAATCCCCCTGTCCCTTTGGGTTTTGTGGTTGCGTGGCCCGGGCAGTCCCCCCCCAATTTTAATGGCGCCTCCAAGAGGGGATTTGGAAAATTTTTTTTTGACATTTTTGCAAGTTTAATTAACCCTTTCCCTTTTTATGACATGGCAAATAATGCTGTGGATTGGAAATTCCTACGTCAATGGGTAAACCTTTTTAAAAATTTGTGTTTTTTATGGTGTTGGGAAAAATTTTTTCAGTTGGGAAGGGACATGTCTTTGTTGTGATTTTTGGGTATGGGAAATTCCTTTTGTTCCCCTTTCAGTTGCAAACTTGGTGGAATCTGTTTTTAATAAATTTTGGGTTTTAAATTTATGCCTTGGTGTCCCCTTTTGGAAGTTTTTGGCTAGCTAATGATTGGCAGGTTTTTAAATTTTTTTTGTGATTCTCGAATGGGGTAGTTGCAAAGTGAATTTTGGGGATTTGGTTGGGTTTTTTGGAATTTAAGGGTGATGGTTTTGGTTTTTCTTTATTTTGGGATTGCTTACTGGAATTTTTCAAACTTAAAAAAACTCATAAAAATTTTGCAAAACCCGAAACTGTAAAAATTTGGAATTCTTAGTATCAGGGGAAAAAATTAACAAATCTATGATCGACAATGCCTTTAAAAGTCAAAAAATGACCCCTTTTACATGCAAAACAAAAACAACTTTAAAAAAATTACCGAACCATGACAACACCCCAGGGGTCAAAATAAAACAAACATCAACAAATTCTGTATCAGGAAACCTTAAGTCCTAGACCAAACCAGTAAACGACATCTTGTCAAGCTTATTCCCTTCACACTTCCCAATAAGGTTTCCTAAATTTCGCAAATTTCCCTTTAAATTTCCACTCTGGGGGCACAAACTCTACACAAACAGTATGGAGCACTCTTTGTAAAAACTCTTTGCAAGTAAAGCCTGAAAACCCCGTAATTTTTTGTTTAGTTTTGTTTCAATCCTTTTTTGTTAACAATTCCCAAATGAAACATATCGCTGAAACTTAAAACCGGATTTTGTGAATAAAAAAATTTCCTCAAATATCATGTGTTACTAATCACTAATTACTTTAAAGTATTAATTTTGGGCTAATGAATATTTCAATCATTTTTCATTTGAAGAAGCTTCAATTGCATTTAAATTTTTAATCCAAGGAATTCCCTTTTCCCCCTTTTTGACCAAATTTACTCCGGGGAGGCCCTTTTCCCGGAAATTTCCCCGTCTTTCACGACACATCCGGGGCCCAAAGCTCCAAAATAGGCGTAATTTAAGTAAGTGAATTTTTTCACCTTTTCTTTTAAAAAGGGGTTTTTGGGGGGGAAAAAAAGGGGGGGGAAAAAACCAAAAATCCAAATGTTGGATTTAACACCTTTTGAATTCCCAGGGAAGGAGGGAAAAAAATTTTTTTTAAAAAAAAGGAAAAAAAAAAAGTTTAAAAAATTTAAAATTTTTTGGGTTAATTATCCTAAAGTTTATCCAAAAAACTGGACTCCTCCTTGCAGGTTGCCCTGTTCTTTATTTTCCCATTAATTAATAGTTTAATGAATTAAAATGCCCAAACCGTTTGTAAGAAATTTAACCCAAAATTTTTTTCAAAAAGGGGGAAATAAACCCGGCTTTTAAATTTTTAAAAAAACCTAATCCCTTTAAAACAAAAAAAAAATAAAAAAAAATTAATGTTTTTGTTTAATGAAGCTGCAAAAAAAGGGGTTTAAAGAATGCAATCTCTCAGGGGTTTTAAAAATTAAAAAATTGAAAAAAAAAATTTCCCCCCCCGTTTTTGGGGGGCCAAAAAGTGGGGGGGGGGCCCCCCCCAAATAATTTCCGGGGGGGAAGGTTTTTTCCGTTATTAGCCCAATAAACATCATCAATTTTTTCATTCATGACAGAGCTCCCGTAGGGGAAATATGCTGGGATTTTTGGTAATTTTACACCAGAATTCTTGTTTTCGTTAAAAATTTAAATCCCATTCTACAAAACAAAAGGATTGTAATAATTATGTTCTTAATTTAACATTTTTAAATTTTATTTAGGTTTGTATTTAAAATTTAAAAGAAAAAAAAAAAATTTTTTTTTTAAATTTTTTTTTAAAATTTTTTTAAAAAGTTTTTTTTTTTTTTTTTTTCCCAAAAAAAATTTTTTTTAAAAAAAAAATTTCTATTAGTTATTACTGTAAAAAAATTATGTATTTATTTCTTAAAATTTTTATAAAGCACCTAAAAAGAATCAAAAAAGTTAGGGCAATGAAACCAAATAAACCCCAAAAGATGTAAAAAAAAAAGAAAAAAAAATTATGCCACCCTTTTTTTACAAAACTAAAAATATAAAAATCATTTTTTTAAATTTTTCCAAATTTTCCCAAAAAAACTCATAAAAATTTTAATTTCCAAAAAAGGGGGAAAAGTTTTTTTATTTCGTTTGAACTTAATTATTAATTTTTAATTTTGAAAAGCTATTAATTTTAAAGAATGAGGAAGTAAGCTCCCGGAAAAAAGGGCAAAAAAAAAAACCCCAAAAACAAAAAAAAAAACCCCTTTTCAAAACTGACAACAATTTGAATGTGCATTATACCCGTTCACTCACAGACCCACTGTAAAAAACGTAAAGTTCTAAACACAGTAATCCACCAGGTTTAGTTGCAATAATTCTTAAATTATGAACATAAAACCTGTAAGGTATTAGTTTAGAACTTGACTGGAACAATGGTGATTGGGTGAAGGGGAAACGTAATTTAAGCACAAAATAGGGGAGGGAAATTTTATTATAGGAACAGACTGTTTAAGTAACACTGAGTTGTTTTGGTTGTTGTTGTGTTTTTTTGGCCTTTTGTTTTCTTGGCCCGTTTTTCTGGGGGGCCTTTAAATTCCATTTCCTAAATTTGGAAACTTAATAAAGTTTTCAAATCTTTAAAATTAATTTAAGGGTTCCCACGAAAAAAAAATACTATTTCCCAAAACCCTTGGAAAATGGAACCCAAAATTTCTCTTTAAAGTAGTTTTTTTGGGATTTCAGTAAAAAACATAATTAACATTTATGATTTTTATAATTTTTAGTTTTTTGTAAAATGGCATCAATTTTTTTTTCAAAATTTTAACCCTCATTGGTTTATTTGGTTTCATTGCCCTACGTTTCTTTTGGTTCCATTTCAGGTTTTTTTTAAAATTTAGTAACACAATTAAAGGCCCGTAACCTTTACCTAATAAAGCAATATTAAAAGTGAGACAATAAATGTTTTATATTACACATTACTTAAAGTAATTTAAAGTATGCAACACATTTAAAAATTTTTTAAATACGAAGTTTTGGGGAAGAACTGAAAATTTATATAAAGTAACCCTTTAACTAAAACCAATATTTTTCATTAATTTAAATCACAAATGCTAAGTGGGAAAAATAAAATTTAAACATACACATAAGTTAGTGACAATTTGTTGTATTTTAAAGGGATCGAATTTAACTGATAACACAGACTCCTGTTAGAATTAACCCAAACCAATGACGACCGTACATACTGATGATCTGGAGGTGAAGTGGAAAAAATTTCCTACTGCTACTTTACAATCATCAACGCGAAAAAACCCCAAATGTTATACCTAGGGTCCCTGAAAGGGGTTTTAACGATGGAGCCTGTGATTTTGAGGCCAAGGGTTCACCTTGCCAGTGAAAACTAAAACCCCCCGACTTTGGGCAGGGATCTTGTTGGAGCAACTATATGATCTTTGTTTTAAATTTTGAAAAACTTTTCATTCATTGCAAACCCTTGCAGCCTGCCCTTACAAGCAATTAAACATTATTGTTTTTATTGTTGGATTAAATTTAAATTTCATTTTTTAAACTTACTTAATTACAACTTACGGTTAAACCGTTTCATTGAACTGATCAAGTTTCTTTGAATTTTACCGTAGAGTCCAATTTTTGATTCTGAGCACACTGAGTTTCTTTTAAAATTTTTATAAACCTTGTTGTGAACTTTCCACTGTTATGAGTGCACAGGGGTTTAAATAAAAAACAGGAAAAGCATTTTTTTCTTTTCAATTTTTTACATTTTCATTGGGAAAAATATTTAAAACATCAAATTTAAAATGACATGCACGAGTAATAACTTTTTGATAGAACTTTAGGGAACCCCCCTGGGGGAAATTTCCAAATTCTAAAAAAAACTCCCCCTTTTAAAGAAGCACCTTATGGGTGTGGAAGGGGGGTTTAATGACGTTTCAGAGTCCCCCAGTTTCCTTTCCCCTACTTCCTCCTTTGGGGGGGCCCCGGTAAAAAAAAATTTGAATAAATTATATCAAAATTTTTTAAGGGAAAAAGTAAAAAAAAAAAATTTTTAAAATTTCAATCACAAAATGACGAAAAAAAAACCATGTTAAATTAGGCTAAGAAAATGCTAAAGTGGGGCTGCTGACATATTGAAAGGGGAAGGGGTTCCGGTTGCCATAACAATCGCCGTGCATTGTGACAAATGGGGTCCTGGGTGGGCCAAATTTTTCAACGAAAAAAAACACTGAAAAAGGGGCTTTGACTACTGGGCAAAAAGCCACGGTGCCCATTAAAAAATTAAAAAAATTTTTGTTTATTGTGTATTGATTGGATGCAATGTTTTTTTTTTGAGGGGTTTTCTTCAGGATGCTTCAGGGGTTGTACTGAAAATAAATAATTTCCAAAAAATTTTCAAAATTTTTTTAAAATTTTTTGTAAAATTTTTTAGCTTTTTAAATTTAAAAAAAAAAAGGAAAACAAAAAAAGAAATTATAGCTCGGTTTTTTTGACTCCAGCTAAATTACTTTAAAAACACTGGTTAAAAAATTTTTACACCCCGTAAATTTTTAAAAATTTACTATCCAACTTAAACATTGTTTCATTTCCCCAAACTAAAAAACACAATCCCCATTTGTGAAGCTCCTTCCCGGGTAACCAAGGGGTTGGGGTTTAATCGATTGACTGCAGAGTATCCAATTTTTTCCCCCAATGACTTAACCTAATTTGGATGGGGGGTTGCGGAGATTTTGGGACGTGGTAAGAGTCTTCCCCCTTCCCCCCAAATTCTCCCCGCGGGTAGGGCCCTTTACGGTACCTCTCGATTTCCAGCTTTGTGTGTTGTCCCACCCTACTCTTTTTCAAAATACTTGGGGATTTCGGTAACTCCCTGTTTAAATTCTGTTTTCTGTTTGAACGTCGGAAAAATGTTTGGCCCCTAGTAAAAAGTTCCAATTTACAGGGCCCGTTTTCCCTGTCAAAATTTCCTTTTCCCCGTTTTTGAACTCCTGGTTCCATGGGGGGAAATTTTAAAATTTTTGCTATTTTGGGTGAAAATGTTCCTGGTCTTCCATTGTAGCCCCCCTTTCCCTCACCAAAAGTGTGAAGGGCAATGTTTCTTGTGAAGAATACTTGGGGTTTAAGTCGGATTAGATGGAATTTTTGGCCATTTTTCAATTTCCAGCCTGGAATTTTCACAACTTATCCCAAATTTCCCCTGGGAAACCTTCGAGCCCCCCTAAAGCCAAAATCCCAACCCGCCCTGCTTTGTTTTGAACTCAATGGGCACATTTTGCCCACGGATTTTTCCCCTGGGGCCAACTATTTGTTGGGGGGAAAGGTCAGTTCTACCAAGTACCCTTTCCCCTCTATGAGGAACCAAGAAGTTTGGTGCTCCCGCTGGGTTTTTCCCCAAAATCGGGAAAGGTCTCCCTGCGTTTGTTTGGGAGGCCCCCCTGGTAACGTTTTTTCCCCGCCGGCCCAATTGTGATTTAGGGCGGCGGTCGGCTTGTGCTGAAAACCCGCCCCAGTTTTTGTGCTGCTATTTTTTGCACCATCTGGTTGCTTCCTACGGGGGGCCATTTGCGTGAGACCCCCTTTTTTGTTTGCTCCAACTTCTTTGGGTTCTTTTCTCCCCGCAAACGAAAGGGGAAAAACCCCTCCTTTCCCCCCAAATAGTAAATTAAAATTTTCCCCAACTTTACATCCTTTTTTTAAATGCCTTTTTCTTAAAAAGGGTTATTTCCTTTTTCCGCCCTTTTTAAAAAAGCTCCGGGCGTTTTTCCATGGGGGCCCCAAAAATTTGAAATTTTTTAACCCATTTCTAAGTTACAAAGGGTTCCATCCCCTGAGTGCATTTTAATTGCCATTGTCACGGCCCCTTTTCAAGTCCCCAAAAGTTTTGAAGGTTAAAAAGTTTTAAAAAAACCGTTAAAATACGATTTTCCCCCAAGCCCAATTTTCAGGACTTCGGACTTTTTCTGTGCCAGTTTTTTTGGAAAGGTTTCTCCCCTTTTAAACCTTAATTGGGGTGTCTAGAACCCCTGTAATTTAAAAGGGTTTTCCCCCAAAGGGGGAAAAGGCATTTTTGCACCCCGGGTTCTTTTAAAAATTTTTAATTTTTTGAATTCAAATCCTTTGCTTTTCCTGGTTTTGTTTTGTAAAAGCAATCCCTGACACACATTTTGAAAAACCGGAACCTGAATTCTTAAAGGTTTTGGAAAGAAAAACAATTTTTTTCCTTTGGGTTTACACCAGGTACCGGGTGTACCGAAAAAAGTTGTGCTGTTTGTAAAAAAATAATTCGAATTTTTTAAAATTTGGTTTTTAAAAAGGTGGGTGTTTGGTTTTTCCCTATTCGGGGGATTTTGGGATTACGAGTCCCCTTGGTGCGTTTGTAGGCCCCGCCCCCCGAAGTGACGGTGCCGGCTCCATGTCCCCGCCCCCGCAGGACTGCTGACAACAAAAGTGATGTCAGCACATCGCTGACGGGTGGCAGCACATGCCGACGCCGACACCTAAGTCACAATTCGGGCGCGGCGGCGAAACAAACGTCACCAGGGGGCACTCGCTAATCAACTCCACCGAGTGGAGGAAAACCAACAGCGGCCGACCGTCGGAGCCAAACTTACTGCTGAATGATTCCTACATAGAGGGCAGCACAGGTACTGTCGGTAGCACTGAGCTGCCACCTGGTGTCACCCAGGACAAACTATGTTGTGACTCCACCGTGAAGAATCACGTCGGTGCAAAATGTGTCGTCAGCGATTGCAGTTACAAAACAAAGCAGGAAAAGCAGGATTGTGATCATGTGACTTGTGACGAGACGGGCTGCGAAGATGCCATTCTCATGGGAAATGCCCTTGAGGATGACAGTATGCTAGACACCCCAATTACCGAGGTAACAGGTGAGATAATCCTGCCAAAAGAGACTGGAACACAGCAAATGTCCGAGTCTGAACCTCCGACATTGGAAGACCCATCAGCTGATTCTTCACAGCGAGTTAAATCATGTGACCTTCACACTTTTGGTGACTGTGAAACGGGGCGTGACAATGGCATTACTGCACTCAGCGATGACATTTGTGGCACTCCAGAAATCGGAGTCAGAAATGTTGCAAATGTGGCGCCACCTATGGACACGCAGGAGCTTCAGAAAACGGCGGACAACGGCAAATACTTTGACGACGGCATAACGGGCCCATGTAAAGTTGGAGACGTGGATTTACTCATGGGGCGCGAAAGCGAGGGGTTTTCCGTAGGCGCTTGCGGGGAGACGGAGAACCAAGCAGAAGTGTGTAGCAATCATGTGGAGTCTCACGCGAGGAATGGCCCAACGATATTTGTGAAGCAACCGAGTAGTGGTGCGGACGATAGCAGCACTAAACGCTCGGAGGATCGAGAGTTGTACGACGCATCGAAGCAGACGCTAGCCGCGGGCCTGCAGTCACAGTTGGGCCGGCGCAAGGTGTGTAAGACTGCTTACCAGCGCTCCCAGGAGAATCTCACGCAAGGGGCTCGCCCCCATCCAAAGCTTGAGGTTAAGTCATTCGGGGCAAAGGATAATCTCGGAGTGAGCTCTGCAGAATCAGATGGCGAGTTAACCCCAACCTCTCCGGATTCACCCAGGGTAAGGATGTCTTCATCTAAATGGGGTAGTTGTGATTTTTTCAGAATGCTGGGGAAATAAGCAAGACATATGTTCCCTAAGTTGGCATAGTCAGAATGTTTTAAATTACGTGGAATGTCAAAACATTGTTTAACTTCTGAGTGAGTTTTAAAGTAATTTATTTGCTAAGGTTATGATGGCAACAAAACCTGAGACGTCATAACTTTGCAGGTTTGTTCATTGTTTTTCTCTTTTTTTTTTTTTTTTTTTTTCGCATCTTAATTTTAACTGAGTTCTCAAATGATTTATGAACCATGGGACAGAAACCAGTCAGTGCTAGAAATCCGAAAACTTGTGAAAACTCTTAACCGTTGGGAAATTTTACAAAAAAGGCATTACATTGATTTCATTGGTTCTATGATACGGTAATCCCTGTAAGTCTGATACCTGAAGTAACAGCCGTCTAAAACAAAAACATTAGCATCACAATCACATCCACACACATACATACACTAATAATTGTTTTATTGACTTGTAACTCGGCACGGCTTGTGGCATGGTTTAGCCTTTTCATTGATATGTCAAAGTTCCTCTTTTCAGTGAATAATTTTTCGAAAATTGCATTAAATATGTTGTTCCACTTCCAGCGACTTCCATTTGCTGCTTACAAGTGTCAGCGGTCGTTTAGTTGTATCCATGGCAACCGTGAATCCACTTCGCCTTTCAATAGTGTCAGCAGTCTCCATCGTTGAGAACATTTTCTATGGGAGCCTGAAGTTTAACACTGGCTATTTTTCGATCATGTTGATGATTGATAAAATTTTAATGTTTATCAGTTATGGGAGCAATTAAAACATCTATCAATATTTGAATGCATTCATGTTAATTGACAGAGCTCTGTCATTGGATTGAAAATAATGCTAGAAAATGGTGAGACATGGAAATGTTAATCAGTAGCCAATGTGAATATTTCTTGGTATCCCTGTTTTAATTGTTACTAACATCATAATGTCTACATAACATATATAGTGTAAATTGTTTAATATATTATGTTCTGTTAGACTAACATATATGTAAATTTGTTATTTATTAGTGTTAATTGTTATTTATTATTAGTGTTAATGTTAGTTGACTTTTTGTTTTGACTTTATTTTTAAAATGTACCATGTTCTGTTACAAACTTGCAGTTTTATTTATGAATCGCTAGTTGTTGTTGTTCATTCGATTATTTTTCTCTTGAAGGTGAAATTTGATTAGTAATATTTCAAATTTCAAAAATAATTAACCTTAGTCTTACTTTTAAAGTTGCTTAGTAGGATAACTGGTATACATGGCTATAATTGTGATATTAAATCAATTAAAAAAAATTCTATAGATAATGCACCTATTGACATAGCCAACAGTAAAGGGTTCATCTGCTGATACCTATATAAATAGCATTATGATGGTGTAGTGTGTTGAGTGAGTAGAAATTATTGTTGTCCAGCGTGACATCAGAGCTGTCAAATTATGATAGATGACAGTCAGTCGTTTGATACTGGTGTAATTTTTACTGCTAGAAATGTCAACACAACAACAACATATCTGATTCTAGCAGAAATGTTGCGGTGTCAGGTTTCACAGTGGTTTGTGGGAAACTGAGGTATTACAATTTCACGAATAGGACACCTCTAACAGTGTAGGTTAAACATGCTGTGAAATCTTTGATAACAGACCTATTCAAATTTTATAGGAAATGAAAGAAACGTTAAATGGCTTCTGAACATGGCTGCCTATAGAAAAGTCAAATTTGGTCTTACATCAGTTGCAACATCACCAAGTAACCATAGTTTGTTTACGTAAACATACTGTAATCATGATAATCAATATATGTGACACTGACAAACAAATATTGAAATTGTGCATTAATACCAGTTTCACTCACCAGATGACACCACTGTAAATAACAGTAAATGTTACCTAAAGCACAGTAATTACCTACCAGGTATACTTGAGCTTGCAAATTAATTGCTTTAAATTACCCGTGAACATGAACCACCACTGCTGCCCTCTACAGGTGATGAGTTCAGAACTTGACTGGGACGACACAATGCACAGTGAGGTGGGCTGCAGCAGTGACACGTCAAGTAACGCGACACCAGAGAGTGACGAGTCGGAGAGGAACTCTGTCATGGATGAGGAACAAGACCTCGTCAATGTGCAACACGTGAGTTGTTGTTGTTGTTGTTGTTTTTGTTGCTGCTGTTGTTGTCTTGCCCTGTTTGTCCTGGGAGACGTTGGACTTAACACATCATCCTCAAGATGTGCGAACACATTAATATCGCTTTTGCAAATACTTAAAAATTGAATAATTAATGTTAACTAGACGAAATAAAAAAATACTATCTCTTGAAATGTGCATAATAGGTATCTGGTAAGTCTTCTTACACTTTCTCTTGGATGTCACGTTAAATTTTATGAGGTATTTCATGTGAAAATGGCATAATTAACATTTATGATTTGTTATGATTCTTTAACTGGGTTTTTAAAATCAAAAGGGCCCCTTCCCTTTTCTCCTTTTTTAAAAAGGAAAAAATTTTTTTTTTAAAAAAAGGGGGGCCCCCAAAAAATTTTGGGGGTAAAAATTCTTTCCTTATGAGGGGCAAAGTTTGGGGGTTTTTTTACAAATTTGTTTTTTCAAAAAATTTTAAAATTTTTCCCCCCATTTAATTTGGTTCAAATAAAATTTGGGTTTTTGGAAATTTTTCCTTTTTTTCAATGGAAATTCAACGGGGTTTTTTTTGGGGTTTTGGGTTTAAAGGGGGGTTTTTATTTTATGGCCCCCCTTATTTCTTAAAGAGCCTTAAACCCAATAATATGATGATCAATAAAGACAAACCTGCATGAAAAATTATGGAATGAAAAAAATTTTTTCAAGGAAAAAATTACCAAAAATTTAAAAAAAAAAAAATTTTTAAATTTTTTGGGGGCCCCATATTTAAAATTTTTAAAAAATTTTTTTTTTAAAAAAATAATTAAAAAAAAATTTTTTTCCCCCCAAAAAAAATTTTTTTTTTAAAAATTTTTATTTTTTTTAAAATTTTAAATAAAAAAAAATTAACCTTTTCTTATTTTAAAGTTGTTTTTAAAGGTCCCCGGACAAGGGAAATGAAAAAACTAAAATTCCCCTTTTATCCCCCTTACTAAACAAAGGGTTCCTGTAAAAACATAAAATTTTTTGAGTTTTTGTGGTTAAAATTAGAAATTTTGGTTCCCACCTTTCATCAATCAAATTTATAAAACAGTTGGTTTTATCCTGGTGTAATTTTTCCAAGAAATGTTTCAAAAACCAATAAACCCATTAAAAATGTTGGTAGGTTTTAAAAAATTTTAAACTGTTTTTAAGATAAACCCCCAAAGTGAAGGTTAAAACAGCTGAAATTTTAAAAAAAAAAAAAAACATAAAAAAAAATTTTTAAAAATTTTATTAAAAAAAAAGGGGAAGTAAGTAATTTTAAAAGAAAGAAAAATTTTTTCAAACAATGAACCCCCTTTTTTTTTAAAAAAAAAAAAGGTGTTTTAAATGAAAGGGAATATACCCTTTTCCCAAAATGGGGGGGGGGCCCCAAAAAGGGGTTTGCCCCGGGGCCCCAAAAACAAAAAGGGGGAAATGGGAGGGAACCCCCCCGGGGGTTTTTAGGTTTAAAAAACCCCAAAAACAATTTTTTAGTCCCCACCCCCAGAAAGGCCAGTAGGGGACAAGGATGTGGGAGTTGGAACTTTAAACCCGGAGTCGGTTTCAGTTAAAACAAGACCCCCTGACACAATCGCAAGGTTGTAACTCTTCCAGGCCCAGAATTAAGCAAAAATTTTTTCCCCTTTAAGCTTTTTGGTTTTAACCCTTCCGAAAAAAATTTGGTTTTTTTTAGAAATGGATTTAAAAACCTTTTTGATTCACCAAAAGGGGGTTTTTCCCAAAAGTATTTAAATTTTAGAAATCCAAATTACAAAAATTTTGTCCCTATGGCTGGGAAGGGAAAGTTTTATTTTACTTGATGTTAACTTAAAAATTTATGATTTAGTTTAGCTAAATTTTTATCAACACCTGAAAAAAGTCAAAAGCAGTTGGGCAATCCCAAAAAAAAATTCCCTCAAAAATACTGAAACCAAAAAAACTTTTAAAAACCATTTTTCTAAAAACAAAAATTAAAAATCTAAAGTTTTTTTATTTTACAAAAACCTCATAAAAATTTAATGTCCAAGAAAAGGTAAAAACTTACCGATACCTATTTTCACTTTAAAAAAAATTAAAAAAAATTTAAAAAATTAAGTTTTAATTTTTTTCCCCCCTTTTTTTATGGGGGGAAAAAAAAAAAAACAAAAACCAAAACCCTTTTTTTCCTTCAGGGCTTGAACCCGGGCCCCTTGCCTTTTGTTCCAAAAAGTTTTTTTCAACCTTTTCCCTTTTTTTTTTGAATATATAAAATTTTTAGTTGGGGTTAAAAAAATTTTTTTTAAAAAATTTTTTTTTGTTTGGAAATTTTTTTTAAAAATGGTGACTGGGAGTAAACGGGAAATGAAATTTCTATTTGTTTTATGTCACATATATTTTTACATATTTAATATGTTTAGTAAAAAATATGGGTTCTTGGTGATTTGAATGATTATAGAATTTTATTTTTTTAGGAAAGTTAGGCCTTTTTTTTTTTCTTTATTTTTAAAATTTAATGGTTTTGTTACAAATTTCAGTTTTATTTTTAAAAAGTTTGGTTTTTTTGTTATTTATTATTTTTCCCCAAAAATGAAATTTTAAGAAATTTCTTTTTAAAAAATTAATTAGTTTTTTTGGGTTTCTTTTAGGAAACTGTAACATTCAAATGTATATTAATCCCTTAAAAAAATTTAAGTTAAAGCACCTTTTTCAACCAAATAATTCATCCAAAACCCATATAAATGCATTATATGGGTATTGGGAGTGAAAATTTTGTTGTCCAGGGGCATAGAGCTTCAAATTTTTTAATGAATATCTTATACTGGGGTTTAAATTTTTTCCTTTAAAAGTAAACAAAAAAATTTTTGAAATTTGGGAAAAATTTCTTCAAATTTCACATTTTGGGGAAGAGGAAAATTCAAGAAAAACACTACGATTTAAATAAAAATGCAATTTGTAACAGAACATTAATTTTAAAAATAAAGAAAAAAAAAAGCCTAACATTCCTAAAAAAAATAAAATTCCCTTTAAAAAACAAAATTCAAATTTTTTCAAAGAACATAATTTTAAAAAATTTACATATTATTTTTTTTAACATTTTATGTTGAAAAATTAAAACAATAAAGAAATTTCCCTTTACGTTAAAATTTCCAGTTCCCCCATTTTTACATTATTTTAACCAAGACAGATCTTCAATTTAAAATGAAGCTTCAAAATTTATGGTTTTTTTTTTCCCCTAACTGAAAACATTCAAATTTTTAATCAAACATGCGAAAAATGCCAGTGAAATTGGCTCCCATGAAAAGTTTTAAGTAACGCGACACAGAAAGGCGAAATGGAAGGTTGCCCTGGATAAACAAAGACCCGCATTGAACAGAAAAAGGGTGTGGGTGGTTTTTGCTTTTCTTTTCCAAAGGGAAAAAAAAAAACCCCCCCTTTTTTTTTTTAAAAAAAAAAAAAATTTTTTAAAAAAAATTTTTTTTGTTTTAAGGCTGTTTTTCTTAACTTCGGGGTTACGTTAAAAAAAAAAAAAAAAAATTTTTTTTTTTTTTTTTTTTTTTTTTTTTTTTGGGGGTTTTGGTTTTATATTTTTTTAGATCAGTTTTTAGTGGGAAATTTTGGGGGGGGGGGGGGGGGGGGGGGGGGGGGGGGGGGGGGGGGGGGGGGGGGGGGGGGGGGGGGGGGGGGGGGGGGGGGGGGGGGGGGGGGGGGGGGGGGGGGGGGGGGGGGGGGGGGGGTTTTTTTTTTTTTTTTTTTTTTTTTTTTTTTTTTTTTTTTTTTTTTTTTTTTTTTTTTTTTTTTTTTTTTTTTTTTTTTTTTTTTTTTTTTTTTTTTTTTTTTTTTTTTTTTTTTTTTTTTTTTTTTTTTTTTTTTTTTTTTTTTTTTTTTTTTCAATTTTGGCCCTTGCATTGCATTGCATTGATTGCATTGCATTGCATTGCATTGCATTGCATTGCATTGCATTGCATTGCATTGCATTTCATTCATTCATTCATTCATTCATTCATTCATTACATTACATTACATTACTACGTTGTTAACCTGTTTTCAGTTGAACTGATCATAGTGTTTCATTATGAAGACAGTTTTATACCTGTATGAGGTAACCATATTTGTTGAGTTGCTGAGGCACACTAGTATTCTTGTGGAGGAAGAATTTTCATCAATGACTGCTGGTTGTGTAACTTTCCGAGCTGTTATGTAACGTGCATTCACTTTGGGGGTTAATATCTTACAAACAGGTATTGAAAGACATTTTAATTCTATCTACAACTATTATATTACATGGGTTTTCATTGGCTTATACTATGCAACAGCAGTCATCATTGGCTGAAGCCTGCACATGGCACGGAGTCCAGCTCAACTGTTTGTGATAGAATCTGTTATGTGCACTGCCAGAGTGGGTAATTGTCGCAAAATTCTGAAATATTAACTGCACGTAAATGTACTGGCAACATTAATTTGTGATGTTTTTGTTGACAGGCAGACTGTGATAATAGTGAACGGTGTGATACAGAGGATGTGCTTCAGTTTCCTCTTCTACTTCCTCCTCTCTGTCGCTGAGAGAACCTTCAAACAGGTACGTCTCAGAATCACAGACAT
>JAODUO010003446.1:0-2500 GCA_025642075.2 Ridgeia piscesae
CTGACTCCAGACGTCTCACACAGCCACTTGCAGGACAGCCTGTTCGCTACGCCGTCTGACGAGTAAAATAAAAGAAGGGCTAAATCATAGAATTCAGATCCGGATTAAAGAAGAACTCTGGGGTTGCTGAAACGTTGAAGGAAGTTAGTATTCCCATAGTTCGGTTGATTTTGGCGTACCATTCCATTGCGTATATAAGTTTCGTTGTTATCGTGGGGACATTTGGGTTTGCGAACACCCTAGAAGGATTGCAAAGGCTAAAGATACAAGCTCAACTAACCTTCCCTGCAATCGTATATATCTGTTATCAAAAGTTCATAAAACATTCCAAAGCAACACAAAATAAATACCATGTGTTGACGCGAGGTTGGTAGAAATCTACCCCAAGTATCGTTATCACTGTCGGCCGCTGCGCGTGGGCACGGACACTTTGATGTAGTCTGCACGGTCGGAATGTAAAGGTTTAATCAGATGTTAATGTTAGAAATTATCAATAATTACTCTCGTTATAATGCTTATGTGGTTGTCGGTTTCTTAAAAAATCAAAATTGGTTTTTCCCTTTGCTGTGCGAACAACTATTTTTATTATTATTGAAAATACCGGATGCATAGATCAAATTTGATAAAATGGATCATTCATGAGAAAAATTTTTTTTCCCCGAATGGGATATTCGTAACATATTCACATACTCTACAGACCGTTTATGAAATAGCGGATACTCTGCGATCATATCAGGTCCCTGGGCGCAGCGGGCAGTTCATATATGCAGTGGTGACAATTTATCCGGCGCTATATTAATAATCAAACGACTTCATTCTGTCACCGGCGGTAATTGACGATCGCGGTGGGCGTAAAAGAAACGAGACCCGGACGATTAGGCGGCGACGGCGGAGTCCATCCCATATATTGGATGCCATCACACACACACACATACACGTACGATCCCTAGTCCCAGGCCATTATTGACACATTAGTCGTGGGCACTGGCGGGCGCTGATAGCACTAACGTTTGACCTACACGTTACGATTGTCTCGGATGAACGTCATTCGTCACGACGCTGGCGGTGTCGTGGAATGGCAAGCAATGTCCACCCCAGACGATAGAGTACCCGCCAGTCGCAAGTGCAATAAGGCCGTCGCTGTCGGCAGCTGTCGCCGCATCACACGCCTTGTCCGGATACCTATCCGCAATTACTACTTAATTTCTGAAGTAATTTTACGTCGATTTCAGTGAAAAGTATTGATGCTCCCCGAACACAAAGAACATCAAACGTAGCGTATTTACAAACAACATTACTTCTGCTGCGTAGCTTACTTGCTTTTTTGGCGTCACGTGTGTCTTGTAGTAAAACAACTTCCTATGCAAAACGTGAGAGTTCGATATGTTTGGTGACTATATTGACAATCGTGTGAAGATGTGGAGAGGCGCGTTTCATTTCAAAGAATATGTTCACAGTTTATATGTAACAAATAGTTTGCTTCCTGACGCGAAATGTCACAGGTTGAACTACACATAAGACTACCATTCAGCTCCCTACAACGCTTTTCTCCACCGGTAACCCACGTAAATATGAATAAAATATATTTAGCTATTCTCCAAAATAGTTTTCTGCAAAGGTCGCCCAGCAGGAAAGTTTACACGCCAAGGGCATCGACCCGCAATCAGGTCGTCGTGTCGACTTTAAAGGTGACTTCGGACATGAAAACTTCTTTCAGCCTAAATTTACTATGGCCAGCATTACACTCCGATTGGGTTGGTGTGATTTGTAAAAGGCGCAAGGATTTCGACAGAGGCAGACTACACTACGTCACGCGCTCATTTTACACTCGCTATCCAAATGGAGACTCTGTGGCCGAGTTCGTTTGGCCTACTCGGTTTATCGCGTAATCCTAACTGGTATCCGGTTTATGGTAATTTACACTGCGCACGCAGTACCACGAGAGTAATCCAACCGAACAGCGATGATCGTGATCATGGAGATAATCCCCTATGTAAATAAATTAAATAAATTAATATGTTGTTCAATGTGTAAATTATGATGTTCATCTTCTTCTCGGTGTTAAATTATTAATACACAGAATGTGGTGACTAATATAATATCATAAATGCATATTTAAATGATTGTGTCGTGTAATGTGTAATTAATTGTTTGTAAAGTAGGGCCTAGGGGCGTGCGTTCCCTATTGGCTGTCACTGCTAATGACGTCAGTTACTCGAGTGAATCCTCTCCAAACCACGATTGCCTCGGGCAGCGGCCTTCAAGATTCATCTTGTTTATCTAGGTCAAGAATGGTCACGGGTTACTCGCGTAGCTCAATGGAAGTCGGCCTATAGTGACGCGTGTCACGTGAAAACAATATGCTAAAAAATAACAGATCGCGTGAAGAAACATTAGAATTGGAAGAGGGTGCGGTAAAACGTAAGGTTTCGTTATGCGATCTGTTATTTTTCTCAAATTAATGAGTGTAAAAATCGATCGCACCGTTCGACAGAAAACG
>JAODUO010003446.1:5000-12776 GCA_025642075.2 Ridgeia piscesae
GGATATCTTTTGATATATTTTGAAAGTGTTGATATCTTTTTGAAAAGTTAAACAACCGTGGACAACCACAATGACGACTGTTTATGTTTCAGGAGTCTCCAGTCTGCCCAGCACTGTCTACTTCTCCCAAACCATCCATTCCGTTGTCATTCCCGAGTCCATCCCAGTGGGCAGCACCGTCGTCCGACTCTACGTGCTCGAGTCGCCGACGCCGGAAGTGACGTCATCCGTCGTATGTCGTATCCGCGGGATGACCGTCGGGATTTCCGGCGACTCGAAGGACGGCGAGTTTAGGGAGAACGATTGTCCCTTTGCGTTGTTCAAAACGAGCCTGTGGCTGTACGTCCGACTGCCCCTCGATGACTCGTTCGAAATCACAGGTTCGGAAATTGAATTCTTACATTTGCTAGTATTATATTTGTATTAATACGCTAACTGTGGACGATTATCAGTGCATCCGTTCGGAAGAACGTCCACTCGGCTCTATGTCAGCTGACATCCACGGATCATTGACTTCTGTCACGTGATCCACGGATCGTTAACCTCTGTCACGTGATCCACGGATCATTGACCTCTGTCACGTGGTCTTAGTCGGAGCATCCCTGACCTTAATAATTCCTGTTAATTGTTTCAGGTTGTAATTTTATGTTCGAAAATAAATCTGTTTGTGATTTTGTCTACCAGTCTGCCTTCCCAGGTCCATATCCGGATTTGCTTCAAATGTAAATGTCGTGATAATATACTTGTTGTCTTATATTCATGATGTAACAGCAACTCTATAATATATGGGGGAAATAGTATGTAGGTAGGTATATCTTACATCACTATATAGGAATAACAATGATATATTAAAAGAAAAATACGGATACCATCCAAAAATCTTTGGCATGTTTGTGGGGTTAATTATTGAATTTATTAAAAACGCAGATTGTTTAGTTCACTTGTTGACGTTTTCCGTGATCTGTCACTAGAACCGACGGTCTACAACTTAGACGTCGAATGCTACATTCCCGATGCAACGAAGTCAGTCGGCGACAGTCGCGTGTCCACGCAGGTGGTCATCGCCGTGTGCGACGACTCGGCGTGTGGAGTGACCAGCCAGCCGACCGGGGAGGTCAACTTGACCGACCCGGAAACGGCCGAAATACTCTGCTTTGGCGACCGCGACCGCGACGAGATCTCGTTCGAGGTGTACGAGAACAGCGGCCCGTCGGTACTGGGGTCAGTGAACGCGATGCCGGGTGTTGTCGGCAACGAGACGGGAGGCAAATGGAGAGAGTATGACGTACGGCAGTCAGGTGAGAGACCGGCATTCGAGACTACACTGTGTCTCGAATAGTAAGGTCTTCATTCGGGAATATATCGTGTGTCGGTTAGTAAAGTCTTTATTCGAGAATACACCGTGTCTCGGTTAGTAATGTCTTTATTCGAGAATACATCGTGTCTCGGTTAGTAATATAACCCTCGGGTGAGGGTATTTCTTCCCATTTAAGATCTTAAAAGAATTACAGTTGAAAGGTATTCCCAAAAAAAAAAGTTTTGAAAGCGACCTTTATTTTTTAAAAAACACCCCTAAAATTTTTGGGTTAGTATTTTTAAATTTCTCATAAAAACCTTAATTTGGGACCGGGCGCCTAAATTTCCCAACCCGGGGCAGGTGTTTTCAAAAACAGGTAAGATCTTAAATGGAGAATATACCGGGCGTCAGTGGGGGAAGTAGGTATATCATTCTATAAAACAGGGCAGTAAGATCTTAAATGGAGAATATACCTGGCGCCAGTGGTGGAGTAGGTATATCATTCTATAAAACAGGGCAGTAAGATCTTAAATGGGGAATATACCGGGCGTCAGTGGTGGAGTAGGTATATCATTCTATAAAACACGACAGTAAGATTTTAAAATTGGAAGAATAAAACCTTTTGGCCCCCTTTTAAAAATTGGGGGAAAAAGGTTTTAAGGTATACCCCCCAATTTTCTTTTAAAACACGAAAAGTAAGACCCCCCCTTAAATTTTTTAAAGAATTTTTTTTAGGGTATATTCCCCAAATTTTTAAATCTTACTGTGTTTTTTTTTAAGAATGATATACCAAAAACTCCCAACCTTTTTTGGACCCCCGGGAAAAATATTCCTCCATTTAAGATCCCTTTTATTTGTCGTGTTTTATAAAATGAATCCCTACTCCACCCTTAAAAAAGCCGGAATATTCCCCATTTAAAATTTTTACTGCCGTGTTTTATAAAGGGGAAAAAAATAACCAAAAACTTCACGGGAATTTTTTGACGCCCGGGTATATTCCCCCTTTTAAAGATCTTACGGGTTTTAAACCCCCCCAGGAATTTTTAGGGAAAAAACCCCACCCATTTTTGGTATTCCCCCCAATTTTAAAAGATTTCTGATTTGGTACGGTGTATTGTCGAATAATAACAGCACTGACATACTGTCGTTACTGACATATTACTGACATATTCTCGAATGAAGAAGGCCTTATATTGCTGACGTACGGTGCATTGTCACATCAAGACTTTACTAACGAAGACACGGTGTATTCTCGAATAAAGACGTCACTAACCAGACACGGTGTATTCTCGAATAAAGACTTACTAACCAGACAGGGTGTATTCTCGAATAAAGACTTACTAACCAGACACGGTGTATTCTCGAATAAAGACGTCACTAACCTAGACACGGTGTATTCTCGAAAAAAACCCCGAGACAGGGTGTATTCTCGAATAAAGACATTACTAACCGAGACAGGGTGTATTCTCGAATAAAGACTTACTAACCAGACAGGGTGTATTCTCGAATAAAGACTTACTAACCAGACAGGGTGTATTCTCGAATAAAGACTTACTAACCAGACAGGGTGTATTCTCGAATAAAGACTTACTAACCAGACAGGGTGTATTCTCGAATAAAGACATTACTAACCGAGACAGGGTGTATTCTCGAATAAAGACATTACTAACCGGGACACGGTGTATTCTCGAATAAAGACATTACTAACCGAGACAGGGTGTATTCTCGAATAAAGACATTACTAACCGAGACACGATGTATTCTCGAATAAAGACATTACTAACCGAGACACGATGTATTCTCGAATAAAGACATTACTAACCGAGACAGGGTGTATTCTCGAATAAAGACTTTACTAACCGAACACGATTATTCCCGAATAAAGCCCTTACAAATTCGAGACACGGTGTATTCTCGAATGCCTTCTCCAACCTGATTCCGAAAAAAGCTTTACTCTCTCCAGTTGCCTCCCGTCTCGTTGCCGACAACACCCGGCATCGCGTTCACTGACCCCAGTACCGACGGGCCGCTGTTCTCGTACACCTCGAACGAGATCTCGTCGCGGTCGCGGTCGCCAAAGCAGAGTATTTCGGCCGTTTCCGGGTCGGTCAAGTTGACCTCCCCGGTCGGCTGGCTGGTCACTCCACACGCCGAGTCGTCGCACACGGCGATGACCACCTGCGTGGACACGCGACTGTCGCCGACTGACTTCGTTGCATCGGGAATGTAGCATTCGACGTCTAAGTTGTAGACCGTCGGTTCTAGTGACAGATCACGGAAAACGTCAACAAGTGAACTAAACAATCTGCGTTTTTAATAAATTCAATAATTAAAAACATGCAAAGTTTTGGGGGTTTTTTTTAAATATATTTATCCTTTTTGGATAAATAACCTAACATACTATTTCCCCATATTTATGTTTTATATGAAAAAGCAACTTTTATTATCAAATAAATTTGACAACCCTAACCGGGGAAAGGGGACTTTTTACAATATTTAACATAAATTAAACCAAAATTAAAGGATTTTAAGAGACGCTCGAAAGTAAGGAGAGTAATTCCCGGGTTACGATTCCTTTGGGTACAACTTGTTTCCGTGGAGCAGGGAGCCGAGTTTCCGAAGGAGACATAATCTCCTGATTAAAAAATTAACTAAATTAAAATTCAATTTCGAACCGTTAACCAGTTGAGGTTGGGGTCCACAGGTCGTTTTAAAAACCCCAAAAGGGAATCGCACTTCCTCTAGGCGGAATAAAGGTTACCCGATAAAAAAAAGACGTACTCCGGGTAGGGGTAGGTTTTTCATGGGCCCCCGGGTGGTTTTGGGAAAAAACTGATTTTGGGAATAAATTGGGCAATGAATTGAAACATTAAAATTATTTTTTCCAGGGGTTTAACTTTTCAAAAAATTCAAAAATTTTAAAAAAAATTTTCCAAAAACCCCCCGGGGGCACCCCGGGGGGGAGCACCCACAAACCGGGGCCCCCCCCCCGGCGAATAAGGGGAAAAAAAAAAACCACTTGGCGATCCTTTTTATTAAAGGCATTACCCCCCCCAGATTTCCCCTCGGCAAATTTGACATTAGTGTGACTGGGGGCCCTTTTTAAAAATCCAACGCTTGCGGTTTGCGCGTGCGTGCCTGGGTTTAAAAAAAAAATTTGGGAAAAAATTTTTATTTTTAAAAAAAAATTTTTTAAAAAATTTTTAAATTATTTTTTTTAATAATTTATTTAAAAATTTTAAATTTTTAAAATTTTAAAAAAAAAATAAAAGGTTTTTATTTCTTTTCCCCCTTTCTTCTTTGGGGGTTTTTCTTTGGGGCCCCTTCATTTGGGTTTTGTTTCTTTTGCTTTTGTTGTTTTTTTGGGGGCTTTCTTCGGTTTTTTTTTTTTTTTTTCCCCCCCCCCTTTTTTTTTTTTTTCCCCCCCTTTTCCCCCTCCCTTTTTGGGGGGGGGTTTTTGGTTAAAAGTTTTTGGTTTGGGGGTGGGGGGGGTCGGGGGGGCTCGGCGGGTTTTTGTTGGTAAATTTAGAAAAAGACCGAACTTCTTGGGGGTATTAACTCCCCGCATTCCCCTTTCCCCCCGGTTTGTGTTTTAAAGCGAGGGTTTGGCAAAAGACTACTTTTCACGGCTTAATACAAAAACCCCACCCATTTTAGAATCGTTCCCCTCGTTGCATTTTAGTTCAATTAATGGTATCCCCTAAAAGGTAATTTCACTGGCAAGAGCCCGGAAATCAACGACGGCCCCCTATTTTAATTTAATTTGGGGATTAAACCAGTAAATTTTAAAAAATTATAGTTGTTCAATGTGAATAAAATTTTTTTTTTCTCGTGTTTATAAAACAAAAAATGGGCTATTATAAACAAAGAAGGCCTGATTAATAAAAAATTTTGGGGGTTTCCCCGGTTTAAAAAAGGTATCAATCAAACCCCTTCCCCAATTTGCCCCAAAAAAGAAAAACCCCCCAAAAACCCCGCGCCGGCACGAACCAAAAAAAAAAACAACCAAAACAAAAAAGGGCCCGGGGAACGTAGTCGTTTCACTTTATTCATAATATTAATTTGCGACGTTTTAAAAAGGGTTTGTTGTTTGAATTTTTTTTTAAATAAATAATAAAAAGCAAATTTCTAAATAAAAACCCCAAAACGTCGGGTAACGGTTTTTTTTAAAAAACAAATTTTTTTTTTTTTTAAAAAAATTTATATTTGTTTTTTTAAAAAAAAAAGTAAATTTAAAACCTTTAAAGGGGAAAAAATAAGTTTTTTTTTGACCGGTTTTCGAAAATTTTAAAAAAGGGGTAAAACCCGGGGCACTTTAAATTTCCCGGGGCCCCCCGGGGGAGGGGGGGTAAACCCGGGGGATTGATCCTTTGGGTTTTATAAACTTCACGTTTAAAACTCGTTTTTTTAAAAAAAACTTTTTTGGGTTTTTTTTAAAAGTTATAACTTTACTGTTTTCTATAATAGAATTTAAAATAACATGATTTTGCAATAAAATAAAAGCCAGGAATGTGTTTAAGTATGTAAAAATTTTGCATAGCCGACGCCTTTTTTGATTTATTTACGCTAATTGCATTGATTAATTATTATGAATCAACTTCAATCAATCTAAACCTATTTCTAAAAAGTGCGAACGATTTTACCCCTTAAATTTTTAAAAAATAGAACGTACGAAATTAAAGTTTTCGCACCCTTTCCATTTGTGTTTTGGTTGTTTTTTGTTTGTTTTGTGCGGGGTCTTGGGTTTTGGTTTTGGGGGTGTTCCCCTGCTTTGCCTGGGAAACAGTGTTTGAAGGGTCCCCGGCAAACGTTTTGGGAACATGAGAATGACTATTGGGGACACCAATAGGGGGGGAAAACTTTTTTAAAACAAATTTTTTTTTTAAAAAAATGGATTTTTTTTAACACCAAAGAAAAAACATCAAATTTACACATTAAAACAAAATTTTTTTAATTTTTTCAAGGGGGGTTTTCTCCTTCAATCTCGCCGGGTTTATTATTTGGGCGCGGGGCCGTTAAATTCCTCCGGTCCCGTTAGGATTACGCATAAACCGGTACCAAAAAACTGGACAATTCCCTTTAAGCGAATCTTCGGGTATATTTCAAAACGATTGGGAGATAGCGTAAACAAAAAGCGTAGGGTTAAAAAGTCGTTTAATACATCTTTTAAAATTTTTGTGGCATTAAACGAAACAGCGGGTAAACAGCTCCTTGTTAAAAGGGGGTCGCCGCGATTGGTACGCGTCGGTTCTATAACAGTCACGTTCATCGAGTCGTCATTTCGATCCCCTTTTGGGGTTCGCTTTCAATGTTCTTCCCTGGATGGGTTAATAAAGGGGAATTTGAACTGCTTCATGTTTTAAAACATTTGGTTTTATACCCTTTGTAAACAACGTTAAAGGAACTTTTGTTATTTTCCTTAACTAACTGACATTTACGTATTTCCTAACAAAATACGTTTTCTTCAAGGTGCATCATTTAACCCCATAATTCGGAAATCTGTGCAAAGAACTTCGTTTTCCACCCCCTTTAATTTCTTATCGCGATTTTATTTTATTGATATTTTTACTGACCGTCAATTAGCACCCATTACTAGGAGTACCCTACCATTCTTCCTAGATAACAAATGAATTGAGCCTCCGAGCAATCGTGGTGAGAATTCCTCAGTACTACGGGTTAGTCAGTGGCAATGGTGGTGGGTTTTTTTTAGGTTTATTACTAAAAATGATTTAAATTTGATTTGTGGGTATTGAATTTAAACGAGAAAGGTGAATCTATTCACATTGACAAGATTTATTAAATTTTATTACAGGGATTATCTCCATGACAGATCCGCTGTTCGGTTAAATCCCTTTTGTACTCGTGCCAGTGTCAATCCATACCGTCATGTTAGGATTACGCATAACCGATAGGCAACGAACTACGCCCAGACCATTTGTAGCAGTTAAAAGCGCCCTGACGAGATCTCCTGTCGAATCCTGCCTTTTCATCACCTTCAATCGGATGTAATCTGGCTGTAAATTTGGTGAAGAAGTTATGTCGAGTCCTTAAAGCGACCGCGACCATTGGGCGATGCCTCGTGTAACTTTCTGCGGGCGCCTTTGCAACATTTTGGTAAAAAAGCATAATAATAATTCATTTAGGGTTCCGTGAGAAAACTGTGGAGCTGAAGTAGTTTATGAGCAACTGTGACATTCCGTGGAAGAACTATTTGACATACAACTGTGAAAATTTCGAATGAACGGGATATTTGAAAATGCTTCACCGTTTGCAAGAGTGTTACTACAAGACACACTACGCCAAAAAACAGTACTGCAAATAATGTTTTAAATACGCGTTGATTTTAGTTTGGGAGTAAAACTTTCACGAAATACAAATTACTAGAATAAAAGTAATGGGAAGTTCGACAAGCTAGGACATCGACAGACGGCTTATTACTTGGACTGCGGTACTTATGCTGGGTGAATCTGCATCCACGA
>JAODUO010003447.1:0-14745 GCA_025642075.2 Ridgeia piscesae
ATTGACTGCAACTTTAATGTGTCTTTCACCCAACGCCGGGCCAACGGTGCTAATTACTGAAGAAGACACTTGACAGCATGTGTCCCACATGGCCCTCGCAATGACCACAACTTTTGTTTGCTTAGAGCCTGAGGATGGAACAGCACCTGACAGTGACCATATGTCAATATACCCTTTGTTCTTTAGTCAGGCTCCAAGCTGGCACCAGGTCATTCTGGTCTACAGGCTGTCTTTCAAGTCATTCATTAGCATTGTTTCTCTTAGGTGCAACATAGGCATTTTATTATGGACCTCCTGGCTTAACTTAACAAACAACCGATTATGGCCTTTACCTCTGTGAAAAGAGATTTCTAAGTCAGTTGTCGCTGTGATGTAGTTTGCAATAACAAGACGCCCAAGCACTGGTCTGTCATCATACGAGCAAAACACTAATCATGCCTATAAACTAGATATTTTCAGGGGTAGAAATAACTCCAGAATTTCTGGTAGTCAGCAGGACTACTTAGTTGGGAAATCTGGTAGTCCTCAGATATATCTGGTAGTCATATGGCCCATATTTAAGCAAAATAACATGACAAACACAACATTAGAAAAAATATTCCCAAATTTTGTCCATTGGACTACTGCTGTCATCATCTTTGGTAGTCCGACCAAGTTTCTTGTAGTCCTCGGACTACCACTATTTCTACCCCTGATTTCTATATATGATTGCGTTTTTACTTATAAAAAAATTGTAATGTTCTGAAAATTATTTGAAATACTTTCCAATGTATTTCTCATCCACTGATTGTTGGGTAATGTTTGACAAGCAGCTTCACCTTATAATCTAACTATTCTTAGTCACTAAGCATCATTGCCTGTACACAAGTACAGTGTACTCCAACAAGTGTGGTAATAACATACACAGGTCAACAATTCCTTTTCATTAAATTCTCGTTCTCAATTCTTTTCGTTGGAAATCTTTCAATTTACGCTCAAATTCCAGAGTGGAACTGAATTGATCAATACTAATTACTCTTGGAATTGACCCTAGGCCTAAGGCCTGGCAGTACGATAGTCGCTGAGACGGCGAGACTATTGTAACTGTGGGACCAGGAAACAGTGCTGATAATTCACACGAATTATCGCTCAAGAGTCGTAAATCTTTTCATTTGGATACTGACGTGACACGTATGTTTGGACCTCGTTGGGGTATATCAGGTACAACTGTGTTTTTGCTGACACCGTTGGCCAAATTGCGTGATGACATTGTGATTAACGGGATCGTAAACTTGATAAAAAGTCACACTAGTTTTCGAACTCCCGCTCTGTTGCTGTAAAGCGCCATTCGAATGAAGCGGACAATTGTGAAACATAACGATGATAATCAAGAGCCGACAGGTGTCTCCACTTAAAATGACTAAAGCCGCTATACACAAGCACATGCGCGCACAGGGAGACACGCGCACAAAGCGGATGCTGCAATAATTATGATATTTAGATAACATAATATAATACATGTAGTTGTGTTAACCACCCTAGGACGAAAATAAATAGGTCAAAACATGTTTGCCTCAAAAGGGGGTGCGCTTTGTTCTCTCTCTCTCTCCCTCTCTCCCTCTCTCCCTCTCTGTCTCTATTTATTTTTGAACGGACAATCTCTCGGTCTCTCTCCCTCTCTCGGTCTCGGTCTCTCTCTCTGTCTCTCGATCTCTCTCCCCTTGGCAAAAAAACTTTAAATTTTCTACAGAATATTCTATAAGATTTTTGCTTATAGAAAACTATAGGATTTTTGCCAATAGTTTTCTATAGAATATTCTATAGAATATTTGTATATAGTTTTTTATAGAATATTCTATAGGATTTTTGCCATTAGTTTTCTATAGAATATTCTATAGTATTTTGCGTATAGTTTTCTATAGAATATTCTGTAGGATTTTGCATATAGTTTTCTATAGAATATTCTATAGGATTTTTGCGTATAGTTTTCTATAGAATATTCTATAGGATTTTTGTGTATAATTTTCTATAGAATATTCTATAGAATATTTATTGTTTCTGTAGATGACAGTGAGTCAGTCTAGTGGTATAGTGGCTAGTGCATGCGCTGTCAATTTATTTACATAAGGGCAACAGGGTTTGGCTTCCCTTCTGGGGTGAACCAGAGCCAGACTGATGGGGTGATTAATTTACCAGTGGGAGGCTGGAGTTGCCCTCTCTGGTAAACAAGATTTGGTAACTGGTCAATTTACCCCCTGGTGAGGTGTTTACACTAGATAATATAGTTTGGTTTAATTCATTTAATATTGAAGGTTTATGTGTATTGTATTAATTATTGTTACACTTTTAGATGAATATTAACCTATAATGTGCATGTATTAGCACTTTAAGCCATTCGTATTGAAATGTGTGACTTAAGTAGAGTAGGAACACATTCCATTAGACAAGTAAGTAATTAGTCCCTCTCCCCTTGCTAAAATCGGATTGACGCCCCTGCCTACAACACTATCGGACGGCAGATTCAACAGACATGTAGAAACAGAGAAAAAGAAGAATACCAAGCCGCATAGGCGGAACGAGGTATGTAATTAAGATAAGGAATAATGTACTGTGGGCCGCATATTCATGGACGACAACGTATCTTTTTAATACTGATGTTTATTAACACCGTAAAAACTGCGAACAGAAATTACAAACTATTATCTAACTACTAACAATAACTCTAATACATGTGTCGTATAACATACTATTCTAAAGTACATGAATACATTGGCTCAGTAACACACCAGTTACTAACATAGCAGTTATACTAACACAATGACCAAGTGTATACATACATATACATGTGATAATACATATATGTTGCTATAACCTCTTGTAAAATACTACAATAACATTGCAGTCCCTATATGCAAATTCAACGCATACAGTAACTTAATTGTTATTAAAGGATAGATTGCATCCTGTCTAAACACACAAAAATGTAATATCATACGCTTATACAATCGTACAAAGACCTACATGTGTGGTACACTCCAGCATATATCCAGCCAGTCTTACTGTTGACAGTAATATCAATTCTAAATCATGGAAAACAATGCAATAAAACTAATAATAATACATTGAAAATGACCTTGAATTATTCTTTATCTTAATTACATACCTCGTTCCGCCTATGCGGCTTGGTATTCTTCTTTTTCTCTGAATCTACATGTCTGTTGATTCTGCCGTCCGATAGTGTTGTAGGCAGGGGCGTCAATCCGATTTTAACAAGGGGAGAGGGACTAATTACTTGTCTAATGGAATGTGTTCCTACTCTACTTAAGTCACACATTTCAATACGAATGGCTTACAGTGCTAATACATGCACATTAGGTTAATATTCATCTAAAGGATAAACAAAGTGTAACAATAATCAATATAATACACATAAACCTTCAATATTAAATGAATTAAACCAAACTATATTATCTAGTGTAAACACCTCACCAGGGGGTAAATTGACCAGTTACCAAATCTTGTTGACCAGAGAGGGCAACTCCAGCCTCCCACTGGTCAATTAATCACCCCATCAGTCTGGCTATGGTTCACCCCAGAAGGGAAGCCAAACCCTGTTTACTGCCGAAGGAGTGTTGCCCTTATGTAAATAGATTGACAGCGCATGCACTAGCCACTATACCACTAGTCTGACTCACTGTCATCTACACTCCCACCCAAATCACTATGTGATTTCTTCTAAGATTAAAGTCACTCTCTCTCTCTCTATGTACTCCTACCCGTAGGCAGAGTACGTTTACTGTGAATCGTTTTCACCTGTCACTCTATTTTCGATTAGGAGTGTCAGTTTGTGTATTGGCCTCTCAATATATGTGGCCTTCTTGCTTCGCTTTCCCTCCTTCGTGAGGCTTGAGTCAGCCACAAGCAGTTTCACTTTGCGCACCAGACTGTCCTTGCTTGGCATTGTTTCGACCACCTTTGCTAGCGTCCAGTGACTCCGCACAAGATCCTCTTCCTTCAACAGCACCACATCTCCCACTTGCATGTTTCGTCGTTTCTTGTTCCACTTCTGTCTAACTTGGAGATTGGCCAGGTATTCCTTCTTCCACCTTGACCAGAACTGGTTCGCCAGATACTGTACTCGTCTCCATCGCTTTCTGGCATAAACGTCTTCTTTCTGGAAGTTTCCTGGTGGTGGTACTATAATTCCCGATTTCATGGTGAGTAGGTGGTTAGGTGTTAGTGCTTCCGGTCCAAGGGGGTCATTTATGTTTTCAATTGCAAGTGGTCTGCTGTTCACAATCGCCATTGTTTCATAGAGGAAAGTCCTGAGAGAAGAGTTGTCCAATCTTGAGTTATTCTGACACAATATCGCTGTCAGAATGTTTCTGATTGTTCGTATCTGTCGCTCCCAAACTCCTCCCATGTGACTTTTGTAGTCTTCAAAATATTTCTTGTCGGATTTGAAGCGGCGCTTGAGATGACTAAACCGACGCACAGCTACATTTCTGTTGTTCGGCAAGTTCGGGCGTATCCTGAATGGGAGGGGCATGCTGTAGTGTCCATCCCTTTGATGATGAATGCCACTGCCGATTATCTCTAAGAACAGCATGTCGTCTTGTGACACGTGTTTATCGTGACTTGAGCCATCTTTGAAGTCAGACTCGAGAATCTTGACAAGTTCTGCAGGTGGGATATCCATCACTTCTTTAATGGTGGTCTTTGCGACAAATCGAACTTCTTGGCGATGTACGTCCTGTCCAGTATCAGGTTGCAGCTGATCGTGGATTTGTTTGACTACGATTCGGTGCGTTGTTCCTATCGCATCTCCATCTTCATGTAGGTCGGTTCCACCCACAACGCTCCAACCAAGATGAGTCTGTATTGCGAAAGGTACGCTACCTTCACCTACAACGTAGCTTCTTGGTGCCAGGGCAAGAGGACAATTGTACCCTATCAACAGTGCAACTTCACAGTCTTGCATCGGTTGTATCAGATGGGCAACTGGTCTCAGATGGGGCCACTTGTTGGCCGTGGTTGGTGTCGGGATGTGAGATCTATCTGTCCGGATGAAGTTCCGCGTGTATGTCGTTGGTAGATCAATGAACACATCCGAGTCATATCCTCTCACTTGCAGCTCCTGTAACTTCTTGCAGCGTATCACGTTGTCACGCGCTGACATGGTTGACAGTCTTAGACTCACTGTCTCTGACTCTGGGTCTAAAATGTGAGCGGTTTCTTCCAAGATAAAGGTGGTGTCTGATTGGGCGTCTAACAGCGCATACACCAGGAATTCATTTTTGGGGGAGTTCTTCTTTGATACCCAAACTGGTACAATCATGGTTGACATACCTTCACTTCCTGTGTTTGACACCTTTCTGCAGACGACGGCTTTCTCTGGTTTCTCTGCCTCCTTCGAGCTCTTGGATCTCTCTGGCGTCTCTCTCTTTGAATCACCACCCGATGATTTCTGTTCCACGTGGAGACTGGTTGGATGTCTTCTTTGGCATATCTTGCAGGTGCTCTTCTGCATACAGGTCTTGGACATGTGCCCATACTGCAGGCAGCCGAAGCACAGTCCATTTGTCTTCACGAATTCCTGTTTTGCTATGACAGGTTTTGCTCTAAAGGTTCGACATTCGGCTAAGCTGTGGCCGATTCTTTTGCACAAGACACAAGACAAACACTTCTTGTCTTGAGTGTCTGATGACTGTGTCGTAGTTGCAAGGTTTCTTTTCTTCTGACTTGCTGTTGTAGATGTCTGCCTGTCTTTGTGTTCTTGCTCTGGAAGTCCTCTCAATGATCCCAGCGATGTAACTGGATCACAGGCGATGCTTGCTTCTTCGTTGATGAATTCTGCGAACTGTTTGAAGGATGGGTACAACCATCGACCTTCCGTGATTTTGACGCAATCCGACTCCAACGATTGACAACCCAGTCAGGAAGTTTCTTCAGCAGCTTGTGGTTTTCTCTATTATCATTGAGAATTTCGAGTCCTTTCATTTCCACCATGGCTGCTTGGCACTGATTCAGGAAGTCTGCAAACCGTCTGAGGCTATTTCCATCTCTCCCTGAGATCTTGGGCCAAGCTCCGAGCTTGTCTCGAAATGCTTCCGTCACAGTGAAAGGATTCCCGTACCTTTCTTCAAGGAGCGCTTTGGCTTGAACGAATGCATTCTCGCTTCTCAGAAGAAAGTACCCACTTATTGCTTCCTTAGCAGGCCCACCAACGTACTTCTTCAAGTAGTGGATTTTTTCTCTTTCTGTAATTCGCTTGTCTTCGATAAGCGTTTTAAACGCAATGCTCCAGTCATGGTATTTCAGTGGATCTCCGATGAAGATGGTAGGTTCTGGTGCAGGCAATCGGCTTAAACTCATCGATGCTGCGAAAGCATCTGCTAGTGCAGAGAAGTCATTGATTTGTTGTGGTGACTCTTCGGGTTTGCTCTGCCGGACGAGGATAGATTCACTATCAGTGCTGGTGGCTGTCAGTGTCTTCTTAACAAACAGATTCGACTGCTTGCTGTCTAATGGCTCGTTTCTACAATAAACTTTAACCTTCGCTTCCTCCATGCGAAGCAGTTTCTCTATTCGGTGTTGTTCGATAACTCTTCTTTGTCGTTTGAGTGCTGCATCTGCCTCGGCTCTTCGCGCTGTCTCTGCCATTTCTAAATGTAACAGCTCTTCCTCCTTGATACCTGCTTCTTTCAGTGCTTCTAACTCAGCCATGTGAGCTGCAGCATTGGCCTCGGCCTCGAGTGCCGATCGCCTCGACGATGTGGTTGTTCTATGTGATGACGATCTATGAGAATGCGTCGTTGACTGTTCTGTGTGTTGATCTGTCATTCTAAGGGTAATCGCAGCCACAAGCAAATCCTTATCCGCTGTGGCTCGATCTATCGCCATACGGATGGTTTGATCAGGTGCAGCGGTCGATAGCATCTTCATTTCTTCATAGATGTGTTCAATCTCCTGCAACCCTTGCACAAGATTTACTTCCATCTCTCCGAGGGTATCTTTGGTACAGAACTTGCCCATAGTGGTTTCTGTTTGAATGATTTCACGTGCAAACTTCCCATGGAGTTTCCAGAATGAGTTGGTTAGTGCCGTGATCTTGTTTTCTCTCACCTTCTCTGTCATCTTGCGTGTCCGTTGTCCTCTTCGGACTTCATCTGCAGCAAGATCGCTTCGCTCACTTGTAACGCTTTGCTCCAGCTCTTCTGGTGGAGTTGTTGTTTCCTTATCAGTTGGCCCTTCCATTATGTTATCACACGTAAGTAGTCAACATATATTATCACATATATTAGACAGGGTAATGCTGATTAATTACCACAATCTTAATCAACATGCAACATAATATATATGCAAATTAGGTATGGTTAGAAATGTATGATGCTGTAGATATTAACATCAAACCCAACAGTAATTTAACCAACCTTCTATCGATCTATGCAGTGTTCAAATGTTCATAGCATTCAGTGATCAGTATTCATCTTTAAAGTTGTCATCAAATTGTCACAACAGTAATCTTTGTGTTTGTGACTGTTTGTAGTGGCGCTTATGTCCTTTACACAACCAGGTTGTTAATGTTCAAATGGTCCTTATGACCATATACACACTCAACTTATTTGAGAATGTAATCCAAGTTATAACAAACGCTGGTTGGTCAGTTTTCTTTCTTCGTCTTATGTCGGCGTCGAGTTTCTTCCTCCCATCGTGTGGATGTCGAGGTTTACTGCTGTCGTGGACGTCGAGTTTCTTCCTCCCATCGTGTGGATGTCGAGGTTTACTGCTGTCGTGGACGTCGAGTCTCTTCCTCCCATCGTGTGGATGTCGAGGTTTACTGCTGTCGTGGACGTCGAGTCTCTTCCTCCCATCGTGTGGATGTCGAGGTTTACTGCTGTCGTGGACGTCGAGTTTCTTCCTCCCATCGTGTGGATGTCGAGGTTTACTGCTGTCGTGGACGTCGAGTTTCTTCCTCCCATCGTGTGGATGTCGAGGTTTACTGCTGTTGTGGACGTCGAGTCTCTTCCTCCCATCGTGTGGATGTCGAGGTTTACTGCTGTCGTGGACGTCGAGTTTCTTCCTCCCATCGTGTGGATGTCGAGGTTTACTGCTGTCGTGGACGTCGAGTTTCTTCCTCCCATCGTGTGGATGTCGAGGTTTACTGCTGTCGTGGACGTCGAGTTTCTTCCTCCCATCGTGTGGATGTCGAGGTTTACTGCTGTCGTGGACGTCGAGTTTCTTCCTCCCATCGTGTGGATGTCGAGGTTTACTGCTGTCGTGGACGTCGAGTCTCTTCCTCCCATCGTGTGGATGACGAGGATTACTGCTGTCGTGGACGTCGAGTTTCTTCCTCCCATCGTGTGGATGACGAGGATTACTGCTGTCGTGGACGTCGAGTTTCTTCCTCCCATCGTGTGGATGACGAGGATTACTGCTGTCGTGGACGTCGAGTCTCTTCCTCCCATCGTGTGGATGACGAGGATTACTGCTGTCGTGGACGTCGAGTTTCTTCCTCCCATCGTGTGGATGACGAGGATTACTGCTGTCGTGGACGTCGAGTCTCTTCCTCCCATCGTGTGGATGACGAGGATTACTGCTGTCGTGGACGTCGAGTTTCTTCCTCCCATCGTGTGGATGACGAGGATTACTGCTGTCGTGGACGTCGAGTCTCTTCCTCCCATCGTGTGGATGACGAGGATTACTGCTGTCGTGGACGTCGAGTTTCTTCCTCCCATCGTGTGGATGACGAGGATTACTGCTGTCGTGGACGTCGAGTTTCTTCCACCCATCGTGTGTATGACGAGGATTACTGCCGTCGCGTAGATGACGACGAGTTTTTACTGTACTGTGGGCCGCATATTCATGGACGACAACGTGTCTTTTTAATACTGATGTTTATTAACACCGTAAAAACTGCGAACAGAAATTACAAACTATTATCTAACTACTAACAATAACTCTAATACATGTGTCGTATAACATACTATTCTAAAGTACATGAATACATTGGCTCAGTAACACACCAGTTACTAACATAGCAGTTATACTAACACAATGACCAAGTGTATACATACATATACATGTGATAATACATATATGTTGCTAACCTCTTGTAAAATACTACAATAACATTGCAGTCCCTATATGCAAATTCAACGCATACAGTAACTTAATTGTTATTAAAGGATAGATTGCATCCTGTCTAAACACACAAAAATGTAATATCATACGCTTATACAATCGTACAAAGACCTACATGTGTGGTACACTCCAGCATATATCCAGCCAGTCTTACTGTTGACAGTAATATCAATTCTAAATCATGGAAAACAATGCAATAAAACTAATAATAATACATTGAAAATGACCTTGAATTATTCTTTATCTTAATTACATACCTCGTTCCGCCTATGCGGCTTGGTATTCTTCTTTTTCTCTGAATCTACATGTCTGTTGATTCTGCCGTCCGATAGTGTTGTAGGCAGGGGCGTCAATCCGATTTTAGCAAGGGGAGAGGGACTAATTACTTGTCTAATGGAATGTGTTCCTACTCTACTTAAGTCACACATTTCAATACGAATGGCTTACAGTGCTAATACATGCACATTAGGTTAATATTCATCTAAAGGATAAACAAAGTGTAACAATAATCAATACAATACACATAAACCTTCAATATTAAATGAATTAAACCAAACTATAGTATCTAGTGTAAACACCTCACCAGGGGGTAAATTGACCAGTTACCAAATCTTGTTGACCAGAGAGGGCAACTCCAGCCTCCCACTGGTCAATTAATCACCCCATCAGTCTGGCTATGGTTCACCCCAGAAGGGAAGCCAAACCCTGTTTACTGCCGAAGGAGTGTTGCCCTTATGTAAATAGATTGACAGCGCATGCACTAGCCACTATACCACTAGTCTGACTCACTGTCATCTACAAATAATTCAAAGTCATTTTCAATGTATTATTATTAGTTTTATTGCATTGTTTTCCATGATTTAGAATTGATATTACTGTCAACAGTAAGACTGGCTGGATATATGCTGGAGTGTATCACACATGTAGGTCTTTGTACGATTGTATCAGTGTATGATATTACATTTTAGTGTGTTTAGACAGGATGCAATCTATCCTTTAATAACAATTAAGTTAATTACTGTATGTGTTGAATTTGCATATAGGGACTACAATGTTATCGTAGTATTTTACAAGAGGTTAGCAACATATATGTATTATCACATGTATATGTATGTTATACACTTGGTCATTGTGTTAGTACAACTGCTATGTTAGTAACTGGTGTGTTACTGAGCCAATGTATTCATGTACTTTAGAATAGTATGTTATATGACACATGTATTAGAGTTATTGTTAGTAGTTAGATAATAGTTTGTAATTTCTGTTCGCAGTTTTTACGGTGTTATTAAACATCAGTAGTAAAAAGACACGTTGTCGTCCATGAATATGCGGCCCACAGTACAGTTTCTATAGGAAATATCCTATAAAATATTTCCTATAGAAAACCATAAAAATGCTATAGAATATTCTATAGAATGTTTTTCTATAGAAAACCATAAAAATCCTATAGAATATTCTATAGAATGTTTTTCTATAGAAAACCATAAAAATCCTATAGAATATTCTATAGTATTTTTTTTTATAGTTTTCCATAGGAAATATCCTAAAGAATATTCTATAGTATTTTTATAGTTTTCCACAGGAAATATCCTAAAGAATATTCTATAGTACTTTTTATAGTTTTCTATAGGAAATATCCTAAAGAATATTCTATAGTATTTTTTTAGTTTTCCATAGGAAATATCCTATAGGAAATATGCTATAGAATATTGTACAGGATTTTGAGTTTTCTGTAGGAAAAATCCTATAGACATATTTACAAGAAAATCATTATGAAAGACATCCTAATTTGGCATGTGCTGACACTGTAATGAATGGCATAGTGGTCCTAGTTGACAATGTTTGTTGTAGCCATTACTTTGGCTGCCCCGTTCAATTTCTGCCGGATGACAGACCTTATGTCACCATCTGTCTTCTGCGGGAATAGGCTTTGGGCAGCAGCTGCGGAAATGAAAATAAGCACGTACAATACAATTATAGTTATCATAGATGTCATGGCGCTGTACATTTATATATATATATATATATATATATATATATATATATATATATATATATATATATATATATATATATATATATATAACTCCACCTGGTGATTAATTGTGAGTGTTAATAAGCAGTGACAATAGGTGTCACTGCGGTTTGATCAGGGGGAAGATAGCTGGATGTGGGGAGATCGAGTGGGAGAACAAGGAATGATCCGAGCCACGAGGTTATGTTTCCAGTGGGAAATGAGAAGTTGCTTTGCCTGCTTGCTGCACTGATGATTTGGCAGTAGAAACATGTGTTCCTGACATCGGATTGTGGACAGTGTTTTGAATTGAAATAATGAATGAAATAAATGACAAACATTATGTCTAAAAATTACTCGAATATGGACACGCAACTGTGTGCAAGTATTGTTAATGGCATTCATAAACAACCAGATATAAGAATCTCTGTATATGCCATAAACGCAGTTATTTTTCAAAATTACCCATTACAATGAATGTACAGGCTAAGGTATAAATTAACAACCTTGGCTAATAAAACCAGGATAATTGGTATATTTTCTAACAATTTGACACAACCACAAATTATTTCAATAAAATTAAATATATGTGACCTGTTCTAACGAAATGAGTCACATGTCAAAAAATATATAATTTGAGGTAGTCATATCACCGGAAAGAATATTTATTAAGCTTTCCAACAGTGCAACAATTATTGAGCTTGCTCACGCACAGCCAAAGTTATTCAACACTGAACATGCCCGGGGTATAAAGCGTCAAACTGAGAAAATCGCATTTGAAGTTCGCGGTCACACAAGTACATGATCTGAATGTGAATGGAAATTAATTTACCTAGCCGAAATAGTGATTATAATACACAGCATACTATATCACCCCCTGTATGCATGCACATTAATGATATATAATTGTATTGTTAACTTTTATTATGGGAATTGGAGTGGGAATTGGAATTAAACAATTTCAGATGGAATTGGAAACCACCTAATTGAAAGAAATTTTATTGGAATTAAATAAAAGGAATTGCACTGAATTTGGCGCAGGAATTGGAATTGATGTACCTACCCAGCCAGACCCGAGCCCTTACATAATTTAATGAGTCGGATGCCCCAAAATTAAAACGACCTAGACATATAAAACTATAGTAAACTTTAAATTTATAAGAAATTGTGTTTTAAACAAGAGCCCTCTAATGGACTCACGGCTGGGGTCAATTCAAAATGAATTGATCAATTAAATTCCAATTCACTTCCAGAATTGGAGCAGGAATTGGAATAGTTTGAAAAAAAATTAATGGGAAGATATCGAATTGAATCGGAATTGGAACTGAACGATTTTACATTAAATTGGAATTGAATAAAAAGGAATTGAACTTCTGATATTTTTGTGATGCTGTGAAGGATATTTTACAGACAATTGGGAGTATTGCAATGGTGTTTAATGACCAAGAAAATTAGGAAAATTAAGCTACTGGTCAAACATGAATTTGATGAATGGGAAGTTAATTGGGCTTGTCCTACTGCCTAGTGTGAATGAGTGCTGGCTGAGGACTGCTTCAAAAAACCCATTGAAATTGGCCAGATAACAATCAGGCTTTCCCAGTGTCTGGAACAAAGTCAATATTAGGATGACCCAGGTGGTGTCTTCCCGTTATAGCTACTTCCCGTTATAGCTACTTCCCGTTATAACTACTTTTTATTCCCGTTATAGCTACTAATTAAGTTTGACAGTTGAACTAGTCCCGTTTTAGCTACTTTTCTATTTCTCCATTTTACAATGTAACAAAATAAGGGAGCATTAACTATTTCATCTCCATCCAGCTGATATCCATGAGGGGTGGATGGCTTTGATATAAATAAGTGTGTCCCACTGAAGAATTTCAACAAAGTCAAGTGATAATGTTTAACGAGTACTTTGTGGAGACATGGCTTGATGATGATTAAAAAACTGTGGAATGTCTATGTATATAAGTATATATATATAAGTATATATATATATATATATATATATATATATATATATATATATATATATATATATATATATATATATATATATATATTATATATATATATACACACACATACATACTATTTTATTTTAACACCTAAACATTTGGACCATAACGGGAAGTAGCTATAACAGGAAGTAGATATAACGGACCTAGACCATCCAGGTAGGTACCAGGAGTGAAACCAGGATACCTCCAAACAGTCCAAAGTGTAACTATATTATAACAAACATGACATTTGGTAATTGTATTATTCATTTAATGTAGTGTGTTTTGGTTTCTTTATCTTATATGAGACATTTGTTTGAAGATGTAGATATTAATACTGATTATATAAATATGCATCAATATATAAGACACTGTTTCACCTCCCTGTATTCCCCATGTGTCATTATTTATTCTATGTCCCAAATTTCAAGGCACTTTGTTAAATATGCACCTTTTATAAGCCCCTTTAAAATAGTGTTTTAGTTCATCATGACAAATCTTTTATGTTTAGTCATGCATTGTGGGGATAGATCATGGTACTTAATAGTGGCCGTAGCTCGTTTTTGATGTTGGAATAAAGAACAATGAATACATATATAACAGGTTGGAAATGGGCATAATTTAATGCCAAACATTGTATGCATATCAGGCATACCAACAGTGTACATGTCTATCATGCAAATGTTTTCCACACAGTTGTGTACATAACATACAAGTAAAATCAAATATATAGACAGTACAACTCAATACTAAACTACGACATCAAAAAGGTGAGGGGCAACATGCCACAGCCACAGCTCATAATGAGGAGTGACACCCCCACCCAAGGCCACTGTAACAACGCTACACAGTTCATAGTTTAGGAGTAATTTCCAACCAAAGGCAATACGTGAAAGGTCCAGTAGGCACATATTCGGGGCATGTAGTAAATATAGTGTCTATGACCCTTATCTCGAGATTGTTTTCATGTGTTACAAAGTAAACACTAACCTGCATCTCAGACCCGGCTGAGCTGGACAGACAGCTGTTCTGAAATACAGTGTATGTGAGCAATTTTGTACATACTATGAATCAATTTGAGCACACAGTAACTAAGTAAGTAACGTGAACCTACACCTCAGACCCAGCAGCAATGTGCAACTCTTGTAGACAACATGAATATACGTGTTATTAAAATAAAGACTATATCTCAGACCCGGCTGAGCTGGATAGACTGTGATTCTTCAGATGTATTGCAGGAGCAAATGAAACACCCATCAAGTGTACAATAGAAGTGCTTATTATTAAGTAAGCACCTGCCTGCACCACTCAGACCCGGCTGAGCAACAGACTGGCTCACTTAAGCATGTGTATAGGTGTATGGGAGAAGGGAGCAGCAGCACCAGGGGAAGGAGGATGTGGAAATAAACGGAGTCATAACTGCACCATAGGGATGCGTATATAGCGCCGAAAAGCGGCAGACCTCCATCTGCACATAGTTTGGATCTGGGCATCTGTGAAACCCCGTGTGGCGGCAGTAGTTGCAGCACCTGTTCTAAACGAATGGCATTTGTACTGACTGCAGTCATAGCCTGTACTGACTGCAGTCATAGCCTGTACTGACTGCAGTCA
>JAODUO010003448.1:5000-14663 GCA_025642075.2 Ridgeia piscesae
CTCTCTTCTCTTGCTTCTATGACATTTGAAATCTGGTGATTTGTTTCCCCAGTTTTAATAAATAGGTTTCAAGTACTTTCGGGATCACCCTAACCCTAACCCTAATCCCAACCGCTACTGGTTATGGAATCATATATTAGAAACATAATTATATAATAAACAAAACAACATATCACAGATCTCGATTTAATCAAACATAAAAACAACTCAGTGACGTCATATAATATCCTACACAGAGGTCTTCCGCGAACTCCGTTCACACGCCTACTGGTCCATTGCCCAATATTTTGTCGTCTGACGCACACAGAGCAGTACTTGTACGGCACGATCATCTGGCGTGTCGCCGCTCGACATTGCCTCCTGTCGCCCGCCCTGCCAACGCATCGCATAGCGGCCGCTTCGACTGCGATACCTCCGTGGCCACCTGCTGCGTGTCTTTAACAGCGTTCCATCGCCCATTACAAGCGATAACGTAATAATTGCCTGTTTATGTAATAAGTGACTGATAATGTAATAACTGCCCGGAAATGTCATAACATCAGTAGATAATGTAATAAATTTGCTGTCTATTACGCCACGAAAGTACAAACAAATTCCGTAATAAAACCTCAAGAAAACAGTTCATTTCTTCATCTGGCTTTAGCACTAGGATTGAACCACACGCCTGTGGGCATTCGATACCCTGATATCATAGCATGGAAATGGACACTTGTGCGGTCATCGATACCACGATCTGCGCCGACATGTTCGATATCTATGAAGTTGTAAAGTAGCGTGTTACACCCAACACGTCATTCGTAAGTGGTGCGAAAAGGTATCAATCATGATGCGAGAATGTATAAGTTAATATCCTGACCTGCTGCGACAAATATTACATCATATTTTGAATCAGTATATTGGATTTAATCTAAAAGGTTACTTTTATCCAACTAGCAAAAATTGCAATATTGCAAAATAGACAAAATGGATTAAGTGCAAGAAATCAAAATGAAATCCACGAAAACGATTAAGTACTACGTGGAATATGCACGTTATTACGATATCGGTCAAACGTTATTACGTTATCATTATCAGGCAGGAGCACGTTATTACATTATCTGTCAAAAATCATTACATTATCAGACAGCAAATTTATTGTATTACCGGGTGACTTTATTACATCATCGGGCAGTTATTACATTATCGGGTGTCTTTATCACATTATCAGGGACTTACTATATTAACAGGCGATTAAATTAGGCCTACATTATTGTTTGTAACAAGCGTCGCCTCGTGTGCTAGACATAAAAAAATGTGCACACAGAACACCAATATATTCTACCTATAGAGCCTATGTGTATACAAATGTATGCGTTATTTTTGTAATTATATAATTTATATTCTTGTCTCGCATAATTATATGATGAAACAGCATTTTACATATACAGTAACATTACAGACGTATATATATATATATATATATATATATATATATATATATATATATATATATATATATATATATATATATACGGTCAACTACACTTAATTACCCAACTCATTTCCGTCGACACTGACTGGCATGGAAGCTGCTGCTACTGTCGCCTGTCCTCATCAAGTGACTCTCTTAAGGTCCTGATGCACCAACAGACAACGCCGTACGACAATGCAGCGTGTCTGATGTTTTCTGGCTATGTTGGATGGCCTCCTATCGCCACATGTTTGGACAGTCTCATACAATGCTAACGGTTATATATAGGAAAAGCTCAAGAAAACATTTCCAAATTAAATTGTTTTTATTCAGTCCAACGTGGAATCGCTACAAAATGTGTACCGGTCGTGTCCAGACCAGTTTCAACTCGGCACAGGAAAATGTAAATGCAGCACTCGGATTCCAACTTCTATGAGAAATCGGCTCTATAACTCTATAACGCATAACATAGCATACGTTCAACTGAAGCTGATGATGGAGTCTGTTTTATCAGTTCACCGTAAAACCATCGTACTAGCGTCATCCTAAATCGCCTCCAAGCAGGGTATCATTTACGAAAACGTGGGTTCTTGCAGTCACTTTTGCGCTCGCTGACTAGGTGTTGCATCGCTGTTGCGTCTGCCGAGACCCCGTCCATCGCGATGACCCGTCGCTCCCTGAAACATACCAGTACGGAGGTCAGTGGGACCAATTCAAATTAAGGGGGCAAAAAGGATGCATTGGAGTATGTGAATAAGGAAAAGAAAAGCTTATGACATGGTCACTCTATGGTCTGTGGTCCCCCGGTTTCATCCCAGTGCATACGAGGATTGTATTAGTTTATACCTGTTAAACCTGTCCCTAGACAAAGATTTCTGAAGCTATCGCATTGACCGTTTACCAGCTACTGCTATGGTACATCCTCTGTTCTCTGTGTACACACAGCTTCACCGGTGTTCGCTTAAATTTACTCTCTTTTCTTCGTGGTCGCCTTCGTTCTAGCCATCACACGGCCCGACTTATTTTTACTATAAGAGTGTTATATTGTAAACATTTCCACCTACTTTAGAGGACTTTATTGGAAAGTGCCAATTCTTACAATACAACAAAATATTGGAGCCACGAAAACTATCTTCCTCATAGAAAGTGTATTTGAATATTTAAATTAGCCCTCGGATCTCTACTCCCTCAGCTGGATAACCCTCCTCGTAAAAGTGCTCGAAACGCCACCGCGCGAAACGGCACCACCAGATCTGCCTGTCTTGCGATGTCCTCCGCTAGGTGGAGCCCTTCCAGTACTCAAGTTTGTCTTTCCGTCGTCTCGCTCTATTGGTTATCTCGTAGTTTACTGATGTGTCGTCATGCTCAGGTCCACATTTATCTTTTGAATTGTTCAATCCATCTATGACCTTCGTCTTCTTACAATTAATCACACGTATCGTTGTGGTGGTGTCGTGTTGACTTGACTTCAAGCAACAAGCCATCGTTTAACACTTGCTTGATTTTCTATGACCTCGTGCCTTCCTTATGACAAGTAGCGAGGTATAATCTGGAATCAATCGTAAATGACCCATAATTAACACATACACAAAATGTGTATGTATGTATGTATTACTGTATGTATGTTAACGCCACAACGCTGACAAATTCCTTGTGCATTTTTAAAGTTACTTGGTAATAAACTGTCTTACTTACTTACTTACTTACTTACTTACTTACTTACTTACTTACTTACTTACTTACTTACTTACTTACTTACTTACTTAACTACTTACTTACTTACTTACTTATTTAAGCAAGGTTACATAACCGTCTTTTTTCAAGTTATTGTAACGGCATACAGTAACACAAGCGAAATATCTATACTAAATACGGAAATAATGCAACACAATAGACACTTACAATGTGGCCTGTCAGCAGACTAGCAAAGATGTCGCCGCCGGTCAACGGACGCAACTTCAGCAGAGGTGGTACATGATGTCCATCCGTTATCTTGTATTCTACAGGTCCTTTTCCGTATTTTGAATTGTTAAATGCACCAGTGACCTTCGTCTGTGTTCTTACTAACGGTACGTATGCTAGTGAAACTATTTCAGATAACTGCCTATGACATAGCTAAGGTTAATAAGAAACTCGCGTGCACTGGAAGAAACCGTATTGTCTGCTCACGTGGCACTCCCCAAACACAGACCGCTTCCGGATTACTGTTAAACTGACACTAGCATTAGCTTTAAGCGCGACTAGCTAAGACCCCGGAAGTGCCTATGCAGGGGAATGCGGCAGGGGTGTCGTGTGCACCAGCACACTCGTTGTGGCCACATTTTAGAGACAGATGGGTGGGAGTTTTGGGCGGTTGGATGGATGGATGGATGGATGGATGGATGGATGGATGGATGGATGGATGGATGGATGGATGGATGGATGGATGGATGGTTGGTAGGTGGGTGGGTGGGTGGATGGATGGATGATGGATGGGTAGGTTGATGGATGGATGGATGGATGGGTGGATAAATGGATGGATTGATGGCTATGTGGATGGACTGACGGATGGGCGTATGGATGGTAGGGTGGTTGGATGGAAGGATGGACGGGTAAATAGCTAGATGGAAGGATGAAGGGGTGGATGGATGGGTGTGTGGTTGGTTTGTAGGGTGATTGGTTGTTGGGTGGATTGGTGGGCGGGTGGGTGATTTTTATGTTGATTGTGTAGGTAGTATTTTTAGGTGGATTATGTGCGTGGGACGGATTTTTAGGTGGGTGGTTGGGATGTTTAGGTGGATACATGGGAGAGGCGTATGGATGGATGGATGGATGGATGGATGGATGGATGGATGGATGGATGGATGGATGGATGGATGGATGGATGGATGGATGGATGGATGGATGGATGGATGGATGGATGGATGGATGGATGGATGGATGGATGGATGGATGGATGGATGGATGGATGGATGGATGGATGGATGGATGGATGGATGGATGGATGGATCGATCGATCGATGGATCGATGGATCGATGGATCGATGGATCGATGGATCGATGGATCGATGGATCGATGGATCGATGGATCGATGGATCGATGGATCGATGGATCGATGGATCGATGGATCGATGGATCGATGGATCGATCGATGGATCGATGGATCGATGGATCGATGGATCGATGGATCGATGGATCGATGGATCGATGGATCGATGGATCGATGGATCGATGGATCGATGGATGACCGTGTAACTCCGTTCAAAACCACGCGTTGTTGACGTGCATCACAGCCGTTTGACACAACTTTTGTACAATCTCACCAATCGTTTGTCACCTAGCTAGTTCTATTCCAGATGGATTGTCAAAGCTAAACTGATGCAGACGTTAAATAAATAACTGCTAAATTACATTACTAAAATGTTCATGTAACTTCTTGAAACGGTCTCCTTGGTTAATCCTCCTTCTTTTTCCACAACTTTGTTTGTTGGATGATCAATCGATCGACAGTCGCCTAGCAAATTCTGTTCCAGATGGAAAGTAAAACTCGAAGCTAAACTAGCGTCACATATGTAAGTAGAGGCCCAGCTACGTGTTGTAAATATGAACTTATCTGCTAATTGTGCGTGAATCTTGTTTCCGTCTTCTGATATGTTGTCCAGCGGCTGGTGAAACTGAGCTAATCGACGTTACCGTGCACTGATTATGACGTCACTCCGTCGCAGTCACGTGACGGCGCCGCTTGAAAGAAATGCTTTGCAAACAATACACGATTCCAAATGCATGGGAGACACTTAACATTTTATTTGAAAAGTACGGTATAATTATTTCACATTATTAGTATAATTGTTCATCGCTAATGGTAACAGTAGTTCCAGGAGCCAGGGCAGCCCGCGCACTACGACGCTACGTCATCGTTGTTTGGTGTTACGTCATTCAGAATATGGATTACGTCATATGGAAGGTATGCTCGCTTCAGCCCACGTGCCCAGGTCGCCCTATCTAGACAATATACTACAGTATATACGGACAGGGCCTCTATGGTTAACGACTTGAACGCACGTCTTCATGGACCCATCTACCGCGTTATAATGAGGCGCGACTGTATATATATATATATATATATATATATATATATATATATATATATATATATATATATATATATATCATATGCCATTATTTAAAAAGGTCAGAGAACAATAGACCATTGAGTTTAACATCGGTGATTTGCAAAGCGACGTCATGCTTAACAAATGTGTTTTCTTTTTGGAATATGTCACAAAGTGGGTAGATGAGGGATAATCAGTAGATGTAATGTACTTAGATTTAAAAAAAGCCTTTGACAAAGTGCCACATCCAAGATTACTACTTAAACTAAAGGCCTATGGCATAGGAAATTATATGATTAACTGGATAGAAAAATGACTTATTCATAAAAGACATAGAGTAGTAGTTGATGGGGAGGTTTAAAACTGAAAATCGGTTTTGAGTGGAGTACCGCAGGGATCAGTATTGAGACCTATTGTATTTTTATATACCAATGATTTGGATGATGATATAACAAGAACGTTGTTGAAGTTTGCGGACGATACAAGTGTTTAGAAAAATTTAAAGTGATGCAGATAGACAGCATTTACCAGATGATCTTAATAAGTTGACCGAATGGTCTGAAAAGTGACAAATGCTGTTTAATTTTGGGAAGTGTAAGTGCCTCCACACAGGACATGGGAATGAAGACGCACAATATACAATGGGTGATATTGTACTAAATACTACCGTAAATGAAAAGGACTTATAGTTAACTATTAGTGCTGATATGAAGGTATCGTAGCAGTGTGAGATTTGCAGCAGCGAAGGGAAACACAAATTTTGGATTAATTAGGCTAAATATTGTGTACAAGGAAAAAGAACTAATAAGACCGCTGTGCTACACAATAGTTATGCCTCATTTAGAATATTGTATACAAGCATGGAGGCCATATCGCAAGAAGGATATTGATATGCCAGATATAGTACAAAAGAGAGCAACGAAAATGATACAATAACTCATGAATATTAGTTATGAATTGCGTCTAAAAGAATGTAGTTTAACAACACTAGAAACCAGGAGATTGAGAGTAGATCAGATAGAAGTGTTTAAAATATTCTAGGGTATCAGCCATAACCACTGACACTGCAGATTGTTTGTTAACGTAGGTTGCACACACACCACATGTTTCTACGTAGTGACGGATGTCTGTAGACATCTGAGGCCAGTAAATCAGGTCTCGTGCTCTCCTCAAAGACGAGTTGATGCCTATATGCCCGGCATGTTCTTTCTCTTTCATGACCTTTCGCAGTGGAGACGGTACTTCTATGCGTTCTCCGCGAAAATATGACCTCATCCTAGATCTTCAGCTCGGCGCGGTAACTGAAGTAGGGTAGCAGACGATCTGACACGCGTCTTCTGTCACTTGGCCATCCTTCCATGATGACTGTACCCGTTCTTGCAGTAATGTAGCACCACGGATCCGGTCTAGGCGATCGGGAATGAACGCTGTGTTCGTGACGTTGTTGATGGTTACCTCATCCGTGTCCGGGTCGTCAGCTGGTAAGATCACTCTTGTGACGTCAGCAGCATGTGTTGTAGCCACAAGGGAGCTTTCCCTAATGGATTCGCCCGGATCGTAACTGGCGGTTTATGGTCAGTCACCACAGTGACATCTCGACCGTACGTGTAGTGGTGAAACTTGCTCAAACCAAACAACACGCTCAACATTTCTTTCTCGATCTGAACGTAATGGCGTTCAACTGAAGACAGAGATCGGCTTGCGTGTGCTACTGGTTTGTTATCGTGTAGCAAAACAGATCCCATGTTTGACGATTGATTTGACTTCTATGGACCATTTAAAAAAGATGTAGCCCCCCGGTCCCTCTAAAAAAAATCCTAGCATTTTCCGCCAGAGGGCCAAATCCAAAATGGCCGCTGGCACCATCTCGAAAAATTAACTTTTGAACCAAAGCGCCAAGAACCACGTATGAAGACACTTGTTTGGGTAATTCGTCCACGAGGATTCTGACATGAGTTTAACGCTATGACATCGTTTTGACCCATAAATCCAAGATGGCCGCCATCTGGTAGAACGAAAACGTAAGTTTTAAACCAGAACACCAAGAAGCATGTACGAAGACACTTTTTAGGGTACGTCGACCATGAGGATTTCGATTCGGACATCTGTTTGACGTTATGACATCGTTTTGACACAGGAATCCAAGATGATTGCCATCCGGTCAAAGATGGCCGCCATCCCGTAGAGCGAAAACGTAACTTTTGAACGAGAAGGCAAGATGTGGGTTTTTGTAGTTTGCATTTATACAATTATCATGCATACTTTCCGAAATGTGCATATAATTTGCATATTAGCAATATTATATTTACATATTACAACTTTCTAATGGTGCCTATCGTAATCATTCACCATGAAAACATAACCATAGACATAATATTTGTGACATTATCATGCATACTTTTGACAGTATTCAATCAAACAGATTTTACTATAATGGCCGCACTAATTTGCATATAAAAAAAATTCCCCAAGGTTGTCGGAGTAACAACCGAACTGGATTTCATCAGTGACCCCATGTGATGATGAATCTACCAAAAACCCTTACACTATAAACAAAATCCATAGGTTCACCATTGTAAGCATAGCAACGGCAAATGGACTAGTATGGGTCATCCTATTAGAAGACTGCATGTATGGATCATCACTTTAGTAGACTACATCTATGGGTCATCCTTTTAGAAGACTACATGTATGGATCATCACTTTAGTATACTACATCTATGGGTCATCCTTTTAGAAGACTACATGTATGGGTCATCCTATTAGAAGACTGCATGTATGGATCATCACTTTAGTAGACTACATCTATGGGTCATCCTTTTAGAAGACTACATGTATGGATCATCACTTTAGTATACTACATCTATGGGTCATCCTTTTAGAAGACTACATGTATGGGTCATCCTATTAGAAGACTGCATGTATGGATCATCACATTAGTAGACTACATCTATGGGTCATTCTTTTAGAAGACTACATGCATGGGTCATCCTTTTAGAAGATTACATGTATGGGTCATTCTTTTAGAAGACTACATGTATGGGTCATCCTTTCAGAAGACTACATGTATGGGTCATCCTTTTAGACGACTACATGTATGGGTCATCCTTTTAGAAGACTACATATATGGGTCATCCTTTTAGAAGACTACATGTATGGGTCATTCTTTTAGAAGACTACATGTATGGGTCATCCTTTCAGAAGACTACATGTATGGGTCATCCTTTTAGACGACTACATGTATGGGTCATCCTTTTAGAAGACTACATCTATGGGTCATCCTTTTAGAAGATTACATGTATGGGTCATTCTTTTAGAAGACTACATGTATGGGTCATCCTTTCAGAAGACTACATGTATGGGTCATCCTTTTAGACGACTACATGTATGGGTCATCCTTTTAGAAGACTACATATATGGGTCATCCTTTTAGAAGACTACATGTATGGGTCATTCTTTTAGAAGACTACATGTATGGGTCATCCTTTCAGAAGACTACATGTATGGGTCATCCTTTTAGACGACTACATGTATGGGTCATCCTTTTAGAAGACTACATATATGGGTCATCCTTTTAGAAGACTACATGCATGGGTCATCCTTTTAGAAGATTACATGTATGGGTCATTCTTTTAGAAGACTACATGTATGGGTCATCCTTTCAGAAGACTACATGTATGGGTCATCCTTTTAGAAGACTACATGTATGGGTCATCATTTTAGAAGACTACATGTATGGGTCATCATTTTAGAAGACTACATGTATGGGTCATCATTTTAGAAGACTACATGTATGGGTCATCATTTTAGAAGACTACATGTATGGGTCATCATTTTAGAAGACTACATGTATGGGTCATCATTTTAGAAGACTACATGTATGGGTCATCATTTTAGAAGACTACATGTATGGGTCATCATTTTAGAAGACTACATGTATGGGTCATCACTTTAGAAGACTACATGTATGGGTCATCATTTTAGAAGACTACATGTATGGGTCATCACTTTAGAAGACTACATGTATGGGTCATCACTTTAGAAGACTATATGTATGGGTCATCACTTTAGAAGACTATATGTATGGGTCATCATTTTAAAATTTGTTGGGGGACATTTAG
>JAODUO010003449.1:0-14355 GCA_025642075.2 Ridgeia piscesae
ATGCAGCCCGCGTGTATCATGATCACAAATAAAGTGTCCAATCGATGTCGTAACAGCAGCTAATTTTAGTTACAAATGAACTCATATTTGTTTACAAAAAAACAACTTTTAACAACTGCACACACAATTACGGACGAGGTGGTAGATAATCCGGATGTGAACCCGTGACCTCGCGCGACTTTTTTGGCGACACCAGCAGACTTCGCAAATATTCGCCGCCTACGTAAATGTGTCGCGTGCGCTGAGACGCTGCCAAACGAAAAACCAGGCGGAAGCCTTTTTTTTCATGCACAATACATAAATTATTTCACAATTGCATTTCTAAACGTTTACATATATCACTCACCAATACACTATTCCTTCCATGGTCACAATAAGCAGCGGTCGAAAAACACATCCTTAACCGCCGGGTTTTTTCGTTCTGGCAGCTCTCGGGGAGGGACAGCATTTATAGGCGGCGAATATTTAAGTTGCTGGTGTCCCCAAAAAAGGCGCCGCACTGCGGGGAGTTAGCGCGGCTGTCGCTTCTTTTTTAAGTCTGCGGAAGATAGGTGTGATATACTGCCCCGGCAGAAAGCCGACCATCACTCTCGTCAAGAACTTGTGCCATCGTTGCTTCCGTAAGCCACTTGAAGTCCGCACTTTTGGATGCGCTTCCAGATCGCCTCGTGAAGTGGCTCCCCTCCATGTAGGTTTTTGTAGCGTTCTCAAAGTCGAGGACCATTCGCTGCATTCGTCGATTTGGCAGCATGGCCGACAGATCCCGGAATATAGCAACGTAATCCGTCTTGCGACGCCGCGACATGACGCACATGGGGAGAGGGAGCTGCTTCGGGCAGTCGTCTTAACGAACGAAGGCGTTCACGGTGAACAGTTGATAGAATGTGGATTAACAACACTAGAAACCAGGAGACTGAGAGGAGATCAGATAGAAGTGTTTAAAATATTGAATGGGTATGAAAATATTGACAGAATTGTTTGTTTCCGGTTAAGGAAGAGAGAAGGACCAGAGGACATGGAGTTTATTAACAAACAAGCAGTGTAGACTAGATATTAGAAAATTCTCATTTTCACAAAGACAAAGAACATTAAATGAATGGAACATATTATCAGCTGATTGTGTAGTTGCTAGTAGTGTTAATATGTTTAAAAATAAAATCGACATACTATTAAGAAGGGCGGGGTACATTTAGATAGATAGGTTGGACTCTCGATAAGCCAAACGGCTTCTTGTCCACCGATTAGAGTTGTTTCTCTAGGTGGAAACTTGTAAATCTGGAAATGGCTGTCGGAACGCATAAATTCTGGGTATGCGCACGAAAAACCGAAGGCCTATCTCTCAAGGTTGTGCCGCGGTATATTCAGTTGACCGGAGTGTGCGGCGTAACGCGGCTCGATGTGGAAATCAATGACGCAAGGCAGGCCGGCGTCTTTTCCCGGAGGGCGTTGAATACAATCAAGATTGTCATTGTCAGTGTCACTTTTGCTCCGAAACCTGCTTTAAAGATTGTGTGGTTCTTTCAGATTCAATCGGCTTTTCGGGAAGGGGGGAAAGGAAGAGGAAGGGGAAAAAGTGAGACTGCGAATGACAAACATAGGGCCAGATAGCCAGGGCCGCAAGGTGCATATTTTGCTTTATTCACAAGCTCAAGCACTTTTTATTGATGTAGAAATATGTTAGGCCTATACATTTCTAAGAACTTCTCAGCGGCGGAGTTTTAAGTATTACGGAGGAAGCACGGTCGAATGATAATTTGTTATATCCATGGACCCGCGTTTATCGGCATTGAAGGGGTCGCTTTTCTCGCGGTGCGTAACTGGTAAAATGAAACACGTCAGCGCATACGTCATCAAACGCATCACGTTCTGGTTCTCACGGACCAGTCCATTGATCACATTAGTGTGTAAAACCCTCACGCCGGTTGAAGCAATCACAAGGGCAAAAACCGCCCAAACGCTATGTTAGCCTTATTTCAACTACAATGCAAAATTACTTAAAACGACCAGTTTTATATTAAAAAACGTCGCGTTCTATAAATACCGATGACGTGCGTGGCAGGAAATAATCTGGCCACCCACTGTTTGGGCTACGTCCACCGTTTTTTAAACGATTGTTCTCATTGGTCCGTAGAACAGTCTTTTTTCGAGAACGTTCTTCTAGGATGTGGCGGGAATTGTTCTGATTGGTTAGAGAACAGACTTCACTTTTAGCCAATGAAATCCTTCGACTGAGTAACGTTATACGTTGGTTTGACCGTTGAGGAAATCAGTTGAGCGCAACTTACCGAGCAAGAGACACGTTCAGAAACAGCTCAGTAACAGCTCAACTTGAGAAGCCAACACAAAAAGGCTGCGAAAAAGCAAGACGGACGTCTTTACCGTCGGACTTTTTCGCTACATCGCGTCGTTTGTCGACTACCGGGCCAACTGCGGCATCAAGTTGATCAACCATCGTCTCGACTACCGCACCGAGCCTCTCTCAGCATTTGACTACCGGACCGGACCAATCACGCTCACGGCGTCGCTCACAGCCATCGCCAGCGACTGCTATCGTATCGTCTACCGATCATATCGTGGCATGGTTAATAGTAACTATCGTGCCGACCTTCGGGCCTCAAAGCGCTACAATCCCATCGCGTCGAAATTTGCTACGTCACCGCCTGACCACCGCCGGCAAAGCGCCGTACTGCACGGCAACCTTCGCCACGACCGGTACCAGCAACGCATCGCCGCCACCACTACCGGCAAAATCACGACCGCTACCGGTAACGTTTCGCGTGGACCGCAACCGCTATCGAAACACGTCGCCGCTACCGCTTCCGGCAACACATCTTCAGTCGCTGAAGTCTGGTATAGCTTCCGCCCCGTACGTCCTGTCCGTGTCTAGTCTCTTTCTCTGTGGGCCACTACGACGTATTAGTGTCAACGCCCGATTCTATGTTCAGTGTTGTTTAGTTTTGTGACGAGGTGTTTGCTACGGGGGACCGTTGCAATCGCCGGATGAGAAACAGGCCCAATCGACTGAGCGTCCTGAAAAAGTTCGCACTGTTGATTGGATTCGCCTGTTGTGTATCCAGACCTGGTGCTTGTGGTGGTTTGTGGACGGGACAAATGTTGCTTGTCTGTTCGACTTACGTGTCTGTTATGTGTATGTACTGTGTTTTGTTCGATTTGCGGAGGAAGCTGAAAGTCACCAAATCGTCCGAGAGAAAGCTCCGAAGAGATGAAACGTCATTCGCAACCGAACTCTCGTTATTACGGACGAATAAAAAACGGAACGATGAACTACACAAATAAAATAAAAACAGCGAACATTACCATGATTATGAATATTACTATGCTTCGTTCCATTAAATAAAACGGTGACAAACTATAAAATAACGCCTATGTTGTATTTATAGTTAAGTTTGTCTCGGTGAGCTCAATCGCGAGTTCCACACATGGCCTTGTACGTCGACTGTCCTCAGACTACATTCTTAAGTTCAAACAAATACACCGTCACAACACTTGTACTGTGAATGACACTCTCCAAACAGCGACTCGTTTCGTCTATCAACCACGTGATGTCTTCATTGATCACGACATCACGTGATTAGTAGACGGTGACCCGCGGGCGGGCAGACGCACGCACGCAGGCACTCACGCAGGCACTCACGCATGCACGCACGCACGCACAGTTAGATAAATCCCGTATTGTAAACAACTTACGAGCACGTGATGTTCAGTGCTTAGTCTCGTATCGTATATGAAGTTTTCCGTCAACGTCTCAAAATTCGGCATTTAAATCGTTTATTTATCTGTATGGGATCGCCAATTTGCGCGGCTGCGCATGTGCCAACAAGGAAGTGTGGTGAGCATTTCGTTCAAATTATCAACAATGGAATATATTGGGTAGCTTTAAACCAAAGCATTTCCGGTTTGTCTTGAATTGAACAGACTTATGAGGTGAACATAAAAAACGGAAAAAAAACGAAACATGAAGAAACAGGAAGAGGGTAGATTACACGTCAGAAAGTATTCTTTTAAGAGGAAGTAAATAAATCTAACATATTATAATATGTTAGATTTATTTAACCCTCTAAACAAATACACACATTTTAACTTTTTAACAGTAGATATATTTTTGTTAAAAAGTTAAAATTTTTGGGTGTATTTGAATCACCCATGTTCAAAATGCGTCTTAAATCAGGCCCAAACATTTTGGGCTGGGGCTGACGATCAGTCTGACGCAAAATTACAAAAAAAAATCCGCCTTAGTTTATCCTGGATGTTACCACCGGGGCCCTTCCCAAAGTAGAAACGCTATTTCTCAGACCAACTATAAAATAAAAATTGATAATGCTACACTATTACAGTATTCAACATTAACCTTATAGTCACACAAAATTAAACAAAAATTAAATTTGGCGTTGTTTAGAAGCAGGAATCATGGAGGATAGCTGATTTGGAGGCTCCGTGGGTGGCAGCACTTTGTTAGATAAAAACCGTCTAAGTACAGACTATATATTTTCGACGATATTACGCAGCCGAATGGGGTCGGTTAAACGAGACTGCGCTGACATAATATATATATATACAGAGAGAAAGACAGAACACAATCAACTAATAAGGTTCGCATATATATATATATACGTATATATATATGTATGTATATATATATATACGTATACATAATATATATATATGTGTGTGTGAGGTGGCAGCACTTTGTCAGATAAAAACCGTCTAAGTGAGACTATATATTTTGGTATTATCCTTGGCAAAAAAAACTTTAAATTTTCTATAAAATATTTATGGATTTTTGTTATAGTTTTCTATAGGATTTTCGCCAATAGTTTTCTATAGAATATTCTATAGAATTTTTGTATATAGTTTTCTATAGAATATTCTATAGGATTTTTGCTTATAGTTTTCTATAGAATATTCTATAGAATTTTTGTCTATAGTTTTCTATAGAATATTCTATAGGATTTTTGCTTATAGTTTTCTATAGAATATTCTATAGGATTTTTGCCAATAGTTTTCTATAGTTTTTTCCATAGTTTTTATAAATTTCTATAGAATTTTTTATAGTTTTCTATAGAATTTCTATAGGATTTTTGCTTATAGTTTTCTATAGAATATTCATAGGATTTTTGCTTATAGTTTTCTATAGAATATTCTATAGAATATTTATGGTTTCTATAGGAAATATCCTATAGAATATTTCCTATAGAAAACCATAAAAATGCTATAGAATATTCTATAATGTTTTTCTATAGAAAACCATAAAAATGCTATAAATATTCTATAGAATATTTTTCTATAGAAAACCATAAAAATACTATAGAATATTCTATAGTATTTTTTTGTTTTATAGGAAATATCCTAAAGAATATTTATAGTTTTTTTAAGTTTTCTATAGGAAATATCCTAAAGAATATTCTATGGTATTTTTTTAGTTTTCCATAGGAAATATGCTATAGAATATTGTACAGGATTTTGAGTTTTCTGTAGGAAAAATCCTATAGAAATTCAATAGGATATTTCCTGAAAAAAAATCCCAGATTATTCCATAGGATAATTTCAGTAGAAAACTAAAAAAAATCCCACAGATTATTCTACAGGATATTTCATATAGAAAACTATAAAAAATACTATAGAATATTCTATTGTTTTAAGAAATATCGACAAAATATTATATACGATGTTTTATATAGAATTCTATAAAAAGTAGTACAACGAATACATGTGTATATCTGTTGATCTTACAAGTTATATATATATATATACATATATGATATGATATCATACGTTTTTATTACAAGAAAATCATTATGAAAGACATCTTAATTTGGCATGTGCTGACACTGTAAAGAATGGCATGGTGGTCCTAGTTGACGACATTTGTTGTAGCCATTACTTTGACTGCCCCGTTCAATTTCTGCCGGATGACAGACCTTATGTCACCATCTGTCTTCTGCGGCAATAGGCTTTGGGCAGCAGCTGCAGAAATGAAAATAAGCACGTACAATACAATTATAGTTATCATAGATGTCATGGCGCTGTACATTTATATATATATATATATATATATATATATATATATATATATATATATATATATATATAACTCCACCTGGTGATTACTTGTGAGTGTTAATAAGCAGTGACAATAGGTGTCACTGTGGTTTGATCAGGGGGAAGATAGCTGGATGTGGGAGATCGAGTGGGAGAACAAGGAATGATCCGAGCCATGAGGTTATGTTTCCAGTGGGAAATGAGAAGTTGCTTTGCCTGCTTGCTGCACTGATGATTTGGCAGTAGAAACATGTGTTCCTGACATCGGATTGTGGACAGTGTTTTGAATTGAAATAATGAATGAAATAAATGACAAACATTATGTCTAAAAATTACTCGAATATGGACACACAACTGTGTGCAAGTATTGTTAATTGCATTCATAAACAACCAGATATAAGAATCTCTGTATATGCCATAAACGTAGTTATTTTTCAAAATTACCCATTACAATGCATGTACAGGCTAAGGTATAAATTAACAACCTTGGCTAATAAAACCAGGATAATTGGTATATTTTCTAACAATTTGACACGACCACAAATTATTTCATATAAATTAAATATAGGGACCTGTTCTAACGAAATGAGTCACATGTCAAAAATGTCGCGCACGCACAGCCAAAGTCATTCGACACTGAACATGCCCGGGGTATAAAGCTTCAAACTGAGAAAATCACATTTGAAGTTCACGGTCACACCAGTACATGATCTGAATCTGAATGGGATACATCGTAAAGAAACCAATATTGGCTATTATATACGACGGGGGTGTGTGTGCGCATGTTATTGAATGTTTGAGCCGCAGATCAGGTGACTGAAATCAGTTATGGTTTCAGCCTGGACCTGCAACTCGTTTAGTTGGTTCCAGTCGGCAATTGTTTTTACAAAAAATGAATTCTTAAATTATTGTTCAGTGTGGGCTTTGGGTACTATAAAACTTCTGGTGTTGTTGGTTGTTTGACAAAATTTGAGGATACATGGTGGGGAAGTGTTTAGGTTTAATGTGTTTTGTTTGTTTTTTGGGGGCCAGAAGAAAGTTTCAGTGGGGAGGGCTGGGATATAGATCCTCTGACAGTTCTGTACATAAATTTTAGTCTTTGGTCGCTTTGTCTATTATCTAATGTGTCGAGGTTAAGGATCGAGTGCGTTGTTTTGATACAATTAAATACCTTGAAACATGTGCACACACAAATTTGTGCCCCATGGTGTGTACTTAGCAATGCATATGGGACACACCACAAATCACTGACGGTCAGCTCATATGGCACTGCGGTGTCTTAGTGGCAACCATGAAATGGTCAGCATATTTTAAAGATACAACAGTTTTGTTACAACTGTGTAGGTAATAAATTATCTACAAAATATATGCAACATATGTGGTTGATGCTAAGCCAAGGTGCGTACTTATGCATGTTAATATAAAATTCAATCATTTTTTAAAGCCAAGGTACACATTGGACATATAATATGTAATTACACCACTGTAATATGTGGACATATTGCACATTGAAAGCTAAAGGATTAATGATGGCTACTGAATAAAAAAGAATAAAATAACTTGCATCTGCCACACCTACTATTTTCATGGCAACAATAATACATGGCCAGGAGAGAGAAAGTACAGCATCATTGGGAACAGGTGCCAACATTTTGGTAATTTAGTTGATAGGCATATATGACAGAAGCATACATTATATAATATTATAACTTACTTAGAAATATGTAAATGTTATAAAAAATACTAATAAATAAATAAAATAGTATACATAAAATACAGAATAACTTGCATGTAAAGTATCTTACGCCAGTAATATATAATAAAACATTATTACCTTTCGCCATTCGTAATGCCAGAAAGAGTGCTGACTTCTCTTCTTCCAGCACCTTGATTCGCTCGGTGCTGTCACGAGCCTTTTCCAGTGACTTGAGTACTATCGTGTTTTCCGCTTCAACCATGGTTAAGCAGTGTTGCAGCTTGTTGCAATGTTCACACTCTACTTCTCTGTCTTTGCCATAGGTGTCCTACAATTCTACAGCTGCTATGTTAAAATGGACATATATCAGAATTATAAAGATTTCCAATTCTATGCGAACAAAACCCCATTGAAGGCTTATCACTGGAGTGCATGTAACATTGTTCATAGTATATACAACTTTAAAATACAGGTCACATTCATTTTTAATGAAGAAATTTATGAGCAAAATAACATATGGATCGCTAATAGCAAACTGTACATGTATTAGTTTGACAATTAATTATTTCATAAAATACCTTCAGGTTTTCTAAAATAGTGGCTGTCGATGACTTCATCAATTTGTTTTTCTGGCACCTTGCAATAAAGTGGCCTTCACGGTGGGTACAATTTCCTGAAAGGAAATCATGGAATTGTGAATACAGAATGCACAAAATTGTAATGGCCCAGATCCACACAAAACTAACTGATGTTGATTGTGAGGACCTGTACCAAAAGTCATCTTTTTATTGGAATCTAAGATGGTCATCTTGTATATCGTGCACATATGCCATTGTTTAATGCTGGGATATAAAATCTATTATGGCTAAGTGAAGTTAATCTGAATTGAAATGTACAGTAGGTAACATGGACATCCTGATTATATTTAACATGAGAACAAATAAATCTAGTAGCCCACATGAAGTATGATACTTGCAGTGAGGAAGAAATATTATAACTTACGAATCGTACAAATTATGGCACGTACATATATAATTATACTTTTATAAAGTTTGTTTTGGCCACCATCGTTTCCAGTACGTGCATGCAGACAATTTCATGAACACCTACCTGCAAACTTGACCACACGTGCCATATGATTTCAACATCTTTCCATTCAGCCGCGTTTTTGGCCAGTTCGATCACCAACACTTCTGTCTTATTCAACACGATAGAATCTACATCTGCTGGTTCTTCAATCCAAGTAACCTTCCCAATATCAATTGCGTTCTCCTTGTAAAATTCAAAAGAGTGCGTACATTTTTGCTGTCGACGTGGCTTCAACTTTGAATTTCCCGTCAACGCCAATCCGCCATCTCTGATTGGATAACCTTGAGTTCAGAAGCGTGGTCGGATACAAAAGAATGCGCAAGAAATGGTAAATGGAAATACGTACGCATGACTTCTTTTCAGTTATTGTTTGTCATCAATAATGTCTGCATAAAAATAACACCAATGGTATTTGCCGCTATTTAAAATATAATTCATCTTCACACCTTTGTATCCGCATCATTAGCAAAATGTAATTTCACCAAAAACATAGACTTATACACTTTTCCGTTTCATGCTTTCCTGTGTCTATTTTTGCATAGCCCCAAGAAACTTAACCCATTTCTGCCTCGGCTCACGGACAGCTCGGCTAAAGCCTGTTTCCAGATGTCAATTCGGCCCGTGTTTTTGTAAAAGTATCATAGCGGATTATTCTCAGCCATACAGTTACAATTAGTATGTCAATGGAATCTTCTTCCTGAATACGATGTGTACGTAGTTTATCGCCAAGTACATTTACTTGGTTTATTTTTTATATTTACATGTAACGAAGTTATGTTTTGTTTACTTTCTACTTATATAATGGGGGTGCATGAGAGTTGGGACGATCTATCGTACAATAAGAAATAATATAGAATCCACGGAAGTGACCTTTTTAAAATATTTATGTTTATTTACATATTTATTCTTAGTACAATTTATATTGACATTTAAAAACATATTTCTTTGTTTCTTATATAATTGAGAGATTTTCCTCATACTAATCAATAATAATAATGATATGGTGTACCTTGCTGAAAGTTTACAGGTATACTAAGTTTTTAAAATGTTGCTAGCAAATTTCGGACTGACGCGCGTCATCACTATATACGCCAATCGTATTTCATGTCGATCTGTTGTCTACATGTAGGGTTGGGCCCAAATACACATTTTGGGATCAAATAAAAAAATTCAATTCAAATACAAATGCATTGCTTTTATAGATTTTAGTACAAATACAAAATTTCAACTCAAATGTTGGTATTCAAATAGAAATACGTATTTGAACCCATCCCTGGCTGTATATATCTAGCGCAATTATTGTTATGCCAGAAGTACACAGTCCCAGTGGTTAATTGTTAAAACCTATTAAGAGTCAAAATAAGTATATGTGAAGCGACGCATTGTTATTTTTGTGCTGAGATCAATCAATTCATCAGTCACGCATTTCCGTCGATCCTGCCAGTCATGCATGATTTAATTCGCACGTTGGCGCATCGATTGATTGACTTCAGAGTCGATGGCTTGCTCTATAATCACAATCATGACTCACATATTATACTTCGATCTTGTTTGGAATCGGATCAATAGGTTGCATCTCACTAAAAAAGAACGGTGCAATGCTATAGGCTGAAATGGCACCGCAAATGTTATACCTATATAACCTTTCACCAAACAATACATGCCACTGCGTGCGCCAAAGTTACGTTGTAGCGGTTACGGCTTCCGGCGTTATAAACGTTCCGATTGACGTTTCTGCGCATACAAATACTACGGGTTGTTCGTTAGGATGTATATAACCTCTCAGCAAAGTTATTTGTCGCAAATAACACGAGGCAAACAAGTTTTGGGCATATTTTGATAGCAAGCGTAAATCACGTGACAGTAGTGCGCTATAATCCGTGACAGTGATTTTAAAAAGGGAATATTTTTTTGCATTGAACGACATTTTAAGAAACTCTTCACAGTAATCATCACAGGAAAGTTAACGAACAGTACGTGGCATTTATACCGAAAATGCTTTGTTGTTTTGCTGCACATTGATGATTTTACATTTATTGCGCATGCGCAGAAATGTCAATCGGAACGTTTTTAACGACCGGAAAAATGTAAGCGCGACAGTTATTCGTCAACTGCCTATGAAATGGGGAATCGCTGGGTTTTTTCGGCGTGATAATTAGTGTGCGTTGTGAATTGATATTTTGAGATTAATTTAAATATGAACTATATTATGCCAGTATAAATACCGTACGTATGTATATATTGTAGTTTAACTTTTTAGTCAATTTTATGTATAATTTTATGCCAGTCAACTCTTGCCATGTTCATAGCTGGACCGAGCTAGGCCCTACGGCTACGGTTGTTATTATGTTTAGCTCGTATTCTATCGTTCATCTTAATACATAGTCATAGTGGCCTGTGGTGCATATTTTATTTCAAAACTGCACAACGTTATAATTGACTGATATATCTGAAAAAAAAACCCAAAAGGCAATAGTCTATTCGATCAATATACGATTATGTGATTTTTTTAGAAACAATTATTATAAAACAATATGTATATAATATACACAGAAAATAAGGTAATTAATATTATATTAATTGGGAATAGCTTAATTACAAGTTAATTACATTCTTGATATCTAGGGTTTAAACATAATATCACGTGACGTCAGTAAGTATTTAAGTAACTATGCTGTTGGACTGACTGCATTATTTGTTATTCATGTATTTATGTTAATATTATATACATGGCGATCGATTTTTCATTTTACTTTCTGACTAGCTATAACTATGAAAATGACAATGTACAGTAGAAAACCATAGGCCCTCTAAATTCTAAAAAAATCTTCACTTTTCTGTAGAAAACTATAGGCCCCATAAAGTCTATAGACAAATCTATAGTTTTCTATAAAATATTCTTTATAAACCTATAGACCCCATGAAATTTATAGAAAATCTATAGTTTCTTATAGAAAACGATAGACCCATAACATATGTAGACAAATCTATAGAATTGTTTATAAAACAATAGAAAAATGTTTAAAATTATAGAGAAAACTGTATAAGCTCTGTAAAATCTATAGAAAAGTCTGCAGAATTCAATAGAAAACTATAGGCCCTGTAAAATCTATAAATTATAAAAGTCTGCAGAATTCAACAGAAAACTATAGGCCCTATAAAATCTATAGAAAAATGTATAGTTTTCAAAAATCTATACTTTTCTATAGAATTTTCTATAGAAATCTATAGGCCCGTAACATCTATAGAAAAATCTATAGTTTTTCTATAAAATATTCTTTAGAAAACTATAGACCCCTTGCATGCTATAGAAAATCTATAGTTTCCTATATAATTTTACAGAAAACTATAGATCCCATAAAGTCTATAGAAAAATCTATAGAATTCTATAGAAAACTATAGAAAAATCTATAAATTTCTGTAGAAAACTATAAGCCATGTAAAATCTTTAGAAAAATCTATAGTTTTCTATAGAAAACCATAGGCGCTGTAAAATCTATAGAAAAATCTATAGTTTTCTATAAAAAGCTATAGTTTTCTATAGAAAACTATAGGCCCCATAAAATGTATAGAAAAATCTATAGTTTTTCTATAAAATATTCTTTAGAAAACTATAGACCCCGTGAATTCTATAGAAAATGTATAGTTTCCTATAGAATTCTATAGAAAACTATAGACCCCATACAATCTATAGAAAAATCTATAGAATTCTTTAGAAGACTATAGAAAAATCTATAGTTTTCTATAGAAAACTATAGGCCCCATAACATCTATAGAAAAATCTATAGTTTTTCTATAAAATATTCTTTAGAAAACTATAGACCCCGTGAATTCTATAGAAAATGTATAGTTTCCTATAGAATTCTATAGAAAACTATAGACCCCATACAATCTATAGAAAAATCTATAGAATTCTTTAGAAGACTATAGAAAATCTATAGTTTTCTATAGAAAACTATAAGCCCCATAAAATCTATAGAAAAATCTATAGTTTTCTATAGAAAACTATAGGCCCCATAAAATCCATAGAAAAATCTATAGTTTTCTATAGAAAAATCTATAGTTTTCTATAGAAAACTATAGGCCCCATAACATCTATAGAAAAATCTATAGTTTTTCTATATAAGATATTCTTGAGAAAACTATAGACCCCTTGCATGCTATAGACAATCTATAGTTTCTTATATAATTTTACAGAAAACTGTAGACCCCATAAAATCTATAGAAAAATATAATATTATAGAATTCTATAGAAAACTATAGAAAAATCTAAAAATTTCTGTAGAAAACTATAAGCCCTGTTTAAATCTATAGAAAAGTCTGCAGAATTACATAGAAAACAATAAGCCCCATAAAATCAATAGAAAAATCTATAGTTTTTTTCTATAAAATATTATTTAGAAAACTATAGACCCCTTGCATGCTATAGAAAATCTATAGTTTCCTAGATAATTTTACAGAAAACTGTAGACCCCATAAAATCTATAGAAAAATATATAGAATTCTATAGAAAACTATAGAAAAATCTACAAATTTCTGTAGAAAACTATAGGCCCTGTAAAATCTTTAGAAAAATCTATAGTTTTCTATAGAAAACCATAGGCGTGGGAAATTCTATAGAAAAATCTATAGTTTTCTATAAAAAGCTATAGTTTTCTATAGAAAACTATAGGTCCCATAAAATGTATAGAAAAATCTATAGTTTTCTATAGAAAACTATAGCCCCCTAAATCTATAGAAAAATCTATAGTTTTTCTATAAAATATTCTTTAGAAAACTATAGACCCCGTGAATTCTATAGAAAATTTATAGTTTCCTATAGAATTCTATAGAAAACTATAGACCCCATACAATCTATAGAAAAATCTATAGAATTCTTTAGAAAACTATAGAAAAATCTATAAAATTATATAGAAAACTTTAGGCCACACACAATCTATAGAAAATTCTGTAGAATTCTATAGAAAACTGCAAAATTCTATAGAATTCTATAGAATTCTATAGAAATCTATAGAAAATCTATAGTTTTCTATAAATTTTTTGAATTTTTTTTGAGTGGAATGGGTTAAACGAGACTGGCCTGAATATATATATATATATATATATATATATATATATATATATATATATATATATATATATATATATATATATATATATATATATATATATACATCAGACCTGCCCATGATACGGATTCCCCCTTTAAGGATAGGCCCTTTTTTGATACGGTTTTTCTAAAATTTTGGGGAAAATTTTTAAAAAAAAATTGTCATTATTTGATGACACTGTCTGTTTTGCGGTACGCAGTTTAAACGTGCTGAAGTGGTAAAACCCCCTTTGGTAAAAAAACCCCGGTCTTATTCCCAGCAAACATACAAGTATTGGGCCAATGCTGGCGTTATACTGGCGAGTACCGTTTGTACCGGCAACGGTACAAACGGTACTGAGCCAGTACACTGGACACACCATGATAAAAGTCGATGTACTTGCCTGAATCGGCCCAGCAT
>JAODUO010003450.1:0-12198 GCA_025642075.2 Ridgeia piscesae
GAAAATAAATTTGTAGATAAGCTATGTATATGGACTATTAGACAGTTCCATCTATACGATCCAAGTTTGAAGAGTTTCCGTTGGCAATACAATTGTTTGGCAGCTGAAGTTCTCCGAAAACCACGATTTACCCTCTCTCATCTATATATGTACAAAAACCACCTTCTAGTTCTCCAAAACATTCTGCACAAAACAAATACACCCGTTTCTTTCTTTAATTGTTTTGGGTGTAGTCCTTTGTGCAGCCCTCACCAAAAGTTACATAAAAACAAACTCGCCATTTGTAGATATGGAGTCTAATCCGATCTCTACTACCACCAAAATCGCGGGGAGTGGGACGTCTGACGTACGGTGAAAACGTATAGCCGAAACTGTCTATTTGTGCCGTTTATTACGATTTGATTATGTACTGTAATGGATCATCGTCGTTTTAGTGTCACTGTACCTACTCATGATAAAACTGAATTCAAGAGTTTTAACTATGTTCTCGTGCGAGATAAGAATGTTGTGTTAAGGCATGTTACTAAGGTGTTTTATTGGCTTGCGTCATTATTTTGCTGAATAATATTAAACCCGTTATAAGTTTCATAGGTTTTGTTAACAATGTCTCTAGACCGTTGTCGGAAACTGTAATTCATGTTGCTGTGGTTTTGTTTTTGCCACTAGCTCAACGAAAAACCGTAGAAAATATTACAACAACACCGCCCTCTACTGCGGCCACGAAAGGAGAACGGAAGTACCATCAAAGCTATCCGTGGAACGTTCTATACACGACAACAAAACAACAATACTCTCCGGCCAGATCCCAGGGAATAAAACAAAGGTGTTGGAATATTAAAACACATCACGTACAGTGACAACAGTACACAAACCTTGCCCAGTCATTCGTACGTGACACACTTTCCCGATACCAGTGCGACAATCAGTAAAGGTAATTGAACAACCTTTCCATGGCACTGACTTCGTTATAACTGGTTGGGAAGAAAGTGCGACGCAAAGGCGACAAAAAAACTACAACGGACCAACCGTGTAGAAAGTTCAGCTGTAAGTCTACTACCCGGAAAGTACCGGAAAGGAAAGTTAACCAAACCAATACGATGTACAGACTAAGACCCAAACGAATACCAACACGGGATTCGAATTTAGATTGAAAAAAAGGGGTTGAGTTTTAGACTACGACGGAACGCCGTAAGGCAATTTTGTGGTTTCGCAGACGATGTCATCGCAGCGAAAACAAATTGCGATTTGAGATCCCCAAAGTACCTATGCAATAGTGCGTCGGTTTATCATATACCATGCGTCATCTGCGGCTGCTAGTCTTGGGACGGAGAAATAAGTCTTACTCGGGTGAGGACACTGGTGTCGTAGATTAGGCAAAAGTAATAATTACGTTCGTATTCAAGATCAGTGGTTGTCGCTATGAAGGTAATGTACTAGCCGCTCGAACTGCGGCGAAACAACAGTGATTGTATTGCATACATGTTACTATAACAAGACAGGGTTCTAATAATAATAAATATTATTTATTCGCGATAGCCTTATAAAATGTACATTTTATCTTATAAAATGTACATTTTATCTTCCTAAACATTATTTATTGCATTTTAAAAAATGTAATTTTATTTGTAATCGTAAAAAAAAAACCAAACAATTGATCCAATTTTCAATGCAAAAATATAGTGAATAAATAATAAAAAAAATTAGAATATAAATAATAAATTAAAAAAAATAAAGAACATTAATAAATATAATCCTTAAATATGCATCTTGCTGTGTTTTTTTTCCAACTATTCCCGATAAACTTGTTGTTCGCAGGCACCCGTCGGTCCGCCGTCGGTCGGTCGGTCGGTGGTCGGTCGGTCGGTGGTCGGCGGTCGGTCGGTGGGTCGGTCGGTCGGTCGGTCGGTCGGTCTCGGTCGGTGGTCGGTCGGTCGGTCTCGGTGGTCGTCGGTGGGGCCCGCCCGCCCGCCCGGCCCGCCCCCCCGCCGGTGCCCGCCCGCCCGCCCGCCCGGGGCCGGGCCGTCGTCGGTCGGTTGGGTCGCCCGCCCCGGGTCGGTCCGTCCGCCCGCCGCCCGCCCGTCCGTCGGTCCGTCCGTCGGGTCCGTCCGTCCGCCCGTCCGTCCGGGCCTCCGTCTCTTTCTCCGCCGTGGGCCTTTGCTTTCCGTCCCCGTTTTCCGTGTCCTCCGGGGTGGTGTGCCGGGGTCCGCGGTCCTCTCCGTGGGTCCTCGGCCGCCGTCGGCCTGGTCCGTGGTCCCGGGGTTTTCCGCCCGTCGGAATGGCTTTGAAAGTTGATAGCAAGTGTAAACCCGTTCCCCCTTTTGTTTAATGGTTTAATCCAGTGTACAGCGTTGAACTATCAACTACTCACAAGCCACTGTCGTCAGAGTCGTAATCAGTTGCCGAATTTCGTCCGTGTCTGTCTTCGTGCCTTTGGACTGCAAGTAGAACAACTGGTGCGTCAGGTAAACGATGCATGTGAAGCAACAGGTACTGGCTGCCCGTAGAGCAGCAAGTACAACTGTTCGCTATCATCTTGGGACCAGTTTCATGAAGCCTATTTATGACTTCGTAGCGGGCGATAACCCGTCGGTAACCCAAACCTTTGTAAAATTACGCTAGTGTCCTCCGTAATTGCTCTTCGCTGCGCCTTGTAAGTAGTAAGCGTAAGTCGTTGTTAGTTGAATTATTTAAGGGATGCTCCCCAAGTTCGTTGATGCTCCCGGCACACCCACCCTCAATGTCGTTATTGTTAATGCTTACACTGAATTTTCATTACACGCATAATAGAATGATGTTTAGTTCATGAACTGCAAAGGCGATAGCTTAGGAGAAAAGGGATGTTCAAAGACAGGATCGACGGACGGACGGACGGACGGACGGACGGACGGACGGACGGACGGACGGACGGACGGACGGACGGACGGACGGACGGACGGACGGACGGACGGACGGACGGACGGACGGACGGACGGACGGACGGACGGACGGACGGACGGACGGACGGACGGACGGACGGACGGACGGACGGACGGACGGACGGACCGACCGACCGACCGACCGACCGACCGACCGACCGACCGACCGACCGACCGACCGACCGACCGACCGACCGACCGACCGACCGACCGACCGACCGACCGACCGACCGACCGACCGACCGACCGACGGACGGACCGACGGATGCCATCGACGAACAACACAGTTGATCAGGGAATAGTTGAGAGAAGCAACAGAACTACACGCAAGAGTGCATATTTAAGGATTATATTTATTAATGTTCTTTATCATGTTTTATAATTTATTTATTTATATTCTAATTTTATTTATTATTTATTCACTATATTTTATCGCATTACGCAATTGATTAGGTAGTCAATTGTTTAGTGTATGTACTGTTGTTCACGACCCTTACGAAGATAAAATGTACATTTTATAAGGTTATCGCGAATAAATAATGTTTAGGAAGATAAAATGTACATTTTATAAGATAAAATGTACATTTTATAAGGCTATCGCGAATAAATAATATTTATTATTATTAGAACCCTGTCTTGTTATAGTAACATGTATGCAATACAATCACTGTTGTTTCGCCGCAGTTCGAGCGGCTAGTACATTACCTTCATAGCGACAACCACTGATCTTGAATACGAACGTAATTATTATTTTTGCCTAATCTACGACACCAGTGTCCTCACCCGAGTAAGACTTATTTCTCCGTCCCAAGACTAGGCAGCCGCAGATGACGCATGGTATGATCGCCAGTAGAACCACGAGGGGCGCCACTATTGCAACTAACGCCGTCAGCGTTTGGGATCTCAAAATAAACGCCATATTTGTTTCTCGCTGCGTTGACGATTCGTCTGCAGAAACACACAACAACACATTTGCCATTACGGTCTGTTAACCGTCAGATAGTCTACAAAACTCTACACCTATTTCAAATACAATAAATAATACGAAATCACACGTAGTTAGGGTGATTACTGATTAGGTTACTTTAGTACATGTACATCGGTATTGAGTTTGGTTTAACATTCACTTTCACGAATGTACGTTCACGGGATGTATGTGAGACTTACAAGACATGAACGTTTCTTACAACAGGTTGGTCCAGTTGTACGTTTTTTTTAAATAGAAATAACGCCTTTAGAGCGTGCGCACTTTCAATGGCGAACCAGTTATAACGATAGTCAGATGCCATGGAAAGGTTGTTCAATTACCTTTACTGATTGTCGCACTGGTATCGGGAAAGTGTGTCACGTACGAATGACTGGGCAAGGTTTGTGTACTGTTGTCACTGTACGTGATGTGTTTTAATATTTCCAACACCTTTGTTTTATTCCCTGGGATCTGGCCGGAGAGTATTGTTGTTTTGTTGTCGTGTATAGAACGTTCCACGGATAGCTTTGATGGTACTTCCGTTCTCCTTTCGTTGGCCGCAGTAGAGGGCGGTGTTGTTGTAATATTTTCTACGGTTTTTCGTTGAGCTAGTGGCAAAAACAAAACCACAGCAACATGAATTACAGTTTCCGACAACGGTCTAGAGACATTGTTAACAAAATCTATGAAACTTATAACAGGTGAATATTATTCAGCAAAATAATGACGCAAGCCAATAAAAGCACCTTAGTAACATGCCTTTAACACAACATTCTTATCTCGCACGAGAACATAGTTAAAACTCTTGAATTCAGTTTTATCATGAGTAGGTACAGTGACACTAAAACGAACGATGATCCATTACAGTACATAATCAAATCGTAATAAACGGCACAAATAGACAGTTTCGGCTATACGTTTTCACCGTACGGTCAGACGTACTAACTCCCCGTGATTTTGGTGGTAGTAAAGATCGGATTAGACTCCATATCTACAAATGGCGAGTTTGTTTTTATGTAACTTTTGGTGAGGGCTGCACAAAGGACTACACCCAAAACAATTAAAGAAAGAAACGGGTGTATTTTTGTGCAGAATGTTTTGGAGAACTAGAAGGTGGTTTTTGTACGTATATAGATGAGAGAGGGTAAATCGTGGTTTTCGGAGAACTTCAGCTGCCAAACAATTGTATTGCCAACGGAAACTCTTCAAACTTGGATCGTATAGATGGAACTGTCTAATAGTCCATATATCATAGCTTTATGCTATCTAATAGTCCATATATCGTATAGTTAAACTGTCTAATAGTCCATATATTATAGTACATCTGAAACTGTCTATTAGTCCAGACATCGTCAGTGTTCATCACAATGGTTACAGTACGAGTTGTTGGATACAAGTTCGACCTTTATAATTGCATATATGTTAAAACAATCACTTACTAGACGTAGTCACTTTTGGGGGCAACTTCGCAGACATAACTTATAAGTCTAAAATAAATAACAAAGCATCGGACGTTTGTTGGTTTCGTAGATACCTACACGTGACCCGCAAGGTGGCGGGCAGTATGACGTATCCGTGAATATTTTGTAGCACACAATGTACGGTCATAGTTGTGAGCGCCTTCAAACCATACAGCGTTAGCGTCGTTCTTCTATGTGTCGTTTTCCATAGAAAACTGTCGAGCGTTTCTGCAAGGAAAGTAAACTTGTTGTAAGAGTGTTGACCCTTCGCAATGAGCCAATGACATCATTGCATGCGAATGCGTATAATTAATGATGGTTTGAATAAACTTGACCTCCATGGGTATGCCCCTGTATGTGTGATACACGCAAGTCGCATATCTATCACGTCAACCGACGACGATAATACAGTTTGCACATACTATGGTACACGTGTACTTGCCAAACACGAAGTACGACATGAGTGACGTATCATCGCACACTACGTTGAGATTGCATTGGTGGAGTGGCGTGGTGATTACAAGCTAGGAACCTTCGTTGATCGGACCGCAGGTAGAATCGCCTTGCTGCTATTTCGAAGGTTGGACAGTTTAGTTCATTCTATGTTGCTCCACTTCATCAGTTGGTCAAATACATATATGCATACATAAATACAGCTGTGCATACATACATGCATGCATGCATGCATGTATACATACATACATACATACATACATACACACACACGCACACGCACACGCACACGCACACGCACACGCACACGCACACGCACACGCACACGCACACGCACACGCACACGCACACGCACACACACACACACACACACACACACACACACACTTCATAATAGATAATAGTACACGTGCCTAGATGCTGCCCCTAGATGTCGATGCGTTGTTGAAGATAACATACCTGCCAGGGATGTTAAGGGTCTTGAGTGAGCTGAGTGAGCAGTGCGTACGGACTATAATCGTATGTTATCTTTACCTTCATTAAGCTGCATCAAACTCACCGTTGAGTCGCACGTCATTTAGAAACCACTCCGTCACGGGCATGGGTTCTCCACTACCACTGCAATTGAACACGGCTTGGTCTCCGGGGTTGATGTCTTGGCTGGTTGGTCGAAATACGACTTCTGGTGTTGCTGAAGTATATAATACAAAATAGGTCTTGGCACAGATATATGTAGGGTACAACATTTAGTGCTAGTTAACAAAGAGCGGATAGTTAAACAGATCTAGGAAATATTCGGTGTGTTTCCGTTCACCTTTGTCATTCCGTTTTTTTCTGGAAATCAGCAGTAACTTACATATGTAAATACAGTAGCACGTTTCTTACTTAGTGTTTAATCAACGTCTTCACTTTTGTCGAGACAGAAGATATCTTAGATGACTTTTACATGCAAGATGATGACGGTTAACGTAGTGTTTTGTAAATCACAACTGCACTACAGGGACGTTCGCCACGACGTTATAAACGCGCCTAATTCTATTTCAGATATACCGGCTGTCTAATTAAATGTGTTAGGTTCTCAGTAAATTATATAAAGTAAAGTGTAATGTTGTATAAACACACTTTCACCATTAGGACGTTAAAAAACAATTTATGCCCCGCAGTCATAGGAAATGTTTGAGTGAACCTACATTGGACACGCAATCGTATTCGAGTCCGACCACTTTTGCCGAAGTTATTACGACCTCGACATTCGTAATAACCGGAATCATTGTATTGCGCATGACGGATGTGGAACTCGTGTTGCGGAGAACCGCTCGTTGGCTTAATATTTACGCCGTCCTTTTTCCATAATACTGTTGGTAATGGCCTGTAAATGTGACGCAGCATATGTATATTTTATCTGTTGTTGTTATTATTATTATTATTATTATTATTATTATTATTATTATTATTATTATTATTATTATTATTATTATTATTATTATTATTATTATTATTATTAGAAGAAGAAGAAGAAGAAGAAGAAGAAGAGGAAGAAGCAGAAAAAGACAAAGTTTATTTCTCCACGTTTACTTATTTGTTTTGTATTACATCAATTCATTGACACATGCAAACATGCATTTACGTACATAGAACAAAATAAACATACACATACCACATAAACATAGCCATACTATTATACACAATTTCGCCAAAACAACATGACTTACAATTTCACATGCACATTTCGCACTCACCGTCCCGAAAAGAAACAGCGAAGAGTGACGTTATTTCCCACGGTCACATTCGTGTGCATTGGAGTGGAAAATATGAGAGAAGGAATGGAAGACAAGTCGCTGTTTTTGTATACACCTACAATACATTCAGTTGGTCAGTTGTCAACATTGTTGGTATTTGTAACTGGTAGTAATATGCATTTGTCAACTCGGAATAATGTATCATGTGACATTCTTGAGGAACATGGTATGTTATACTGTTTGAAAAACCACAGACGCCAACTGAAATGCAATGTATGCATTGTTTTGGCAAAAAGACATATTCCTATGTCGAAAATCAGCTGTCACAAAATTGACTGAGAGCTCCATGCGTTAGTTTCTTGTTAGACAATAGTTGTAGAGGGAACTTTTGCGGAACGCTTGTTTAAATCATCCTACAATCAGCTGTTGAACGCGCATGACTCCGAAGCCGCACACAAGCTAAATATGGATACAGTATGACTTGTCCGTCAATGTGAAGGCATAATATGCACATTAATGTACATTTACAGCTGATGGAACGTTGACTGGTGGCTCGACGACAGGTGTGCTGGCTCGATGGCGATGGATGTTTAAAATCATCTACAGCTCACACGAGACTGCTACTTCACACATAGTTAAATATTGATATCGTATAACATGTCCGTCAATATGAAAGCATAATGTCTACATTAAAGTACATTTATAGTCGACGGAACGTCGCGGAACGTTCGTTCGAATTCAGTGGCAAGATGGCTTTTTTGGCTGGTCTGTCTATTGAGCGTACATACATCATGCCCACACATACAAACTATCGCTGGCTACGCCTACGTGTATGCACGGTCAATAGATTATCCTTCCTTATATATATATATATATATATATATATATATATATATATATATATATATATATATATATATATATATATATATATATATATATATATATATATATATATATATATATATATATATATATATATATATATATGAAAGGTATTTCACCATATAGGGAAAGGGTGACATAATAATTTTTGGTAATGGTTTCTGTTGATGAAAGCTGTGCAACGCCATCAATGTGGAAACCTGGTTTCTTTTAACAATGAATTACAATGCAAACTATAATAACATTATGTACATTAATTACGCTGGCTTCACTGACACTATCAAATGTGTATATGTAACCAAAATAAATTTCAATAAAATTCATTATTTTGATAAATAAACACAAAGCAAAATTCACCAGCCGAATACGATACAATATAACATATTTACCAGCCTAGCATATCGCGCACTGGCATTCTTTGATATTAATGCAAAACAAATAAAATTGAGTGTGTTTTGTATGACCATGTGATCGGTTTGCGTCAAGAACACGTGGGCCATTTCTAAATAATCTCAGGTGCAAGGTTGTTACTGAGATAGAGGGTCAGTGAAATGTAAACTATTTAGTCGTAATAAATCCGGTATCGGTATTTGCAAAATTTAAGGTTGACCCTGTCGCTGCGTGCCTGTGTCTAAGCCGTGGGTGTGTTCAAAGACCAAGAACATGTTATCAATGCACGACAAAATAACCGGGACCGCGCAATTTCTACCGTAAATGTGCACTAATGTAGACACTGTGCCTTCATAATGACGGACATGTTATGCGATATCAATATTTAACTATCTATGAAGTAGCAGTCTCGTGTGAAGCATACGGCGAGCTGTAAATGATTTTAAACATCCGTTCCGGATTCGTTCTAGCACACAGTCGACGTTCCATCGGTTCATTCGGCAGCAAATGTACATTAATGAACATATTATGCCTTCACATTGATAGACATGGTAGACTCCCATTTTTAAAAGAAAAAAGACCTTGGTCAAACGGAAAAAGGAGGAAACGAAAACACGGGGTGCCGGTTCACATTCTCCCCGGAGAATTGGTAAACAAACTTTGGTCGAAAAAAATTAAAAGTTTGCACCTTACAGTGTTAAAGTTGTATAACGCGAAAATTTTAAGGCCCTATGCGCATGGAGAGCAAAAGCAAAAGTCGGGGGGTTTTTAAAGAAAAGGGCCTTCTGTCGGGCCCTCTAAAAGGGGCCCCCGTTTAAAATCGAAAAAATGTTTCGCTGTTTATTCTAAAATTTAGACCCAAAGACCCAACGACCGCAAGGGGCCTTCTAATCTGCCCCCAGTTTACCAAAAACAAAAGCCGTTTCGTAACGTTTACCGTTTCTTTGGGTTTTTCCTCGTTTGCTAATGCGTTCCAGCCGGGGCACCCCCTGTCCATCCTGGGAAGGGGGTGGGGGTTGGGGAGGGGAAATTTCTAATTTTTGGTCACATCCCATGGGTTTACTTTCTAACATGTGACCATACGTTCGAGTAATGAAGGAAGTTATTCCACTGCATCTACTCTTTCGGGGTCGATCACAATAAAGCAGGAACATGTCTTTCCATATTTGTACTATTTTAACTGACCAGTGACTATTTAAAAATGTTCGAAAAAAACTTTAATAAATAATAAAAATAATAAAATATATATATATATATATATATATATATATATATTTTATATATATATAAATTATATTATTAAATTGTCAGTGTGTACTCAATCCGTTAGAAACCGTTCAGTGTGTTGAATACTAGTTGAAATACGTACACGCTTCTTGGAGAACTGTTTCGTTTGAGAAACCAGTCCCAGCCTCGTTCCTAGCTTTGCATTGATAGCGATTGTATGATTGGCCAGATACAGTCACTATCACTAACTCCGACGCGCCATCTGGCGTTCGTCTGACGTCATGTCCAGGCACTGAAGAGGGCCGTATTAGAGAATCATTGCGGAACCACTCGAACCTGAGGAAAATATAGTGTGTCTTAAGTTTGCATCCGATACACCAACCAACACATCTAGGATCCCGCTGTTCGGGTAGTTTGGTCTTGTTTGTCAGACCGACGACCGACGGACCGACGGACCGACGGCCCGCGGACCGCCCGCCCGACCGACGACCAAACGACCAAACCCCCGCCCGACCGAACGACCGACGACCGCCCGACCGACCGCCCCGACCGACCGACCGACCGACCGCCCGACCGACGACCGACCGACCGCCCGACCGACCGCCCGCCCGGGCCCAAAAGCGAAAACCAAGCCGCCCTACAACCACCGCACGCCACAGCAAAAGGGGCCACTCACCGACCCCCGCCACAAGGAACGCACCCCCATTCCAAAACGACCCTAAATTTTTCGAAAACCCCACTGACCATAAACAAACACGTCTTTGCTCCTTACCTCGGCTCGGGCTGACCAGAGGCCACACATCGCAGCACCACCGTCTGGCCAGCCTTATAGTCGGTCCTTGGAGGCGGACCCTGCGTCACCAATGGTGGAATCGAAGCTGAAACAAAGAAGATCCCGCATAAACTACACGGGACAAGATATTACAACAAACCAAAACGTTTGCGTTAAAAAAACCAGGGAGTATCATTTCCAGACACTTGTATACACGATAGTAATTAAATCCTGCTAAATTTTTCTACCAGTATATTTTTATTTATAATTATGTTAACATACTAATGCTACTAAATGTAAACGATGTATTGTTGATAAATCGAATATATAAAATAATTTGTTTCATAATACGCTGATTTAATCACATTTCCCTTATGGTTGCACGATAGTTTAGTAGTAATAATCATAAAGATGATGAACAAAATAATTATGATTATTATTATTATTAAGCATAATACAAACAATTCTTTTGTAATTTGGGAAGAAAAAAATCAAACTGTGATTTTTTAAAAAACCCTAACCGACGGTTCCAAAAAAGGGGATGAAGGATTAGGCTGAAACGGGCAGGACATGTGGAAAGAATGGGAGATGAGAAACTAGCAGACAGCAGTTGCCCAGAAAGTGGAGGGGAAATGGAGGCGAGGATGGCCGAGAATGCGATGGGGTACGTCGTTGGGAGAGATCTGAAAATAGTGGGAGGAGAATGGAGAACAACAGCGAACGACAGGAGTTGGCGACTGGTGAGAGAGAACTCAGAGAGCGAAATTGAAGAGGGGAAAGAAAAGACGAAGACAAGACCATGGCCAACCTCACCCCTGACGACAGGGACAAGAGGAGGACAACAACAATAGCGCCTGTCCTTCTATCCATAGCAGGCATAGCGCCTTCTGTGATCATTCGGCGGCGCTTGATTACAAACCCGATAGCGCTACCTGTAACTCGGTTGCATAATATGTACCAAGCTACGGCGACCGCAGCACGATTTGCTTAAGCATATATCAATTTCTCCAGGTAACGACAAATGCTGAATCGTCGCCACCTGCGGTAGGTGTCGTGTTCCCATGCCTATCCGAGATGAACTGCACACGTCTTTTCGTTTCTCGACTTGAACGCCTCAAAATAGCTGCTACGCGAGTTTCCGTGGGTATTTCAGACTCACGTGACTAAGCCGCCCGTGAGCGAAACACAACTCGGCGAGACGACACGGGTGTCATACCGTAGCACCGCCACAATCGGCGTCGTTATCTGGTGCTAACTGGTACACTCCTTTGGGTCGTTCACTTTGTCTCGACACAGTCAACCCGTCAGCCGTCAAGCCGGTTCAAGTTGCGGCACGCGCGCCATTGTTTCGCTGTAGTTTGAAGCCGTTTATGTGTGATCTTCCCAAAAA
>JAODUO010003451.1:0-11476 GCA_025642075.2 Ridgeia piscesae
GGATCGACTATTTGGTAACACGGACCAGTTGTAGCAGAGCTAGCTAGTTCGCTTGCCGACAAAACTGCTAATGCAAATTATTATGCACGGCTGATCTAGATTCAGATTATAATATTTACTTGACAGCAATCATAATGCTAAAACAAGTTCACACAGCGAAATCTATCTATGGATAACGGTCAAAAGACAACGGTCCTATCTTGGCAAAAAAATAAAACCTTTATATGCCTACCGACACATGCACGTATAAAAGGCATATATTACACACTAGAGAAAATCAACGAACAGCCTGCTTTGTATAAGACTTCAATTACAGCAGTAGCGTAACAAACAGGTTAGGCCATGCGCAATGCCAATAAAATTAAAGCATAATATTCACCAACGAATTTGAGCATGTCACGCGAATCCGTCAACATGCCAGGGGCGTCGATCCTGTTTTTAAAAGGGGGGGGGGGGGGGACGGGGGGACCCATGTGTGTGTGGGGGCAGATAGATGGATATAGATGTATTTTTTTAAATTTTTTTAAACGGGGGGTTTTTTGCAGGGCGTTTCAAGCCCACCAGGATTTGTTTAAGTCCACTACAGGTTACACATTTTACTTCCCCTGACATAGACACCAGACAGAACACACACACACACACACACACACACACACACACACACACACACACACACACACACACACACACACACACACACACACACACACACACCCACACACACACACACACCCACCCACCACCACCCACCCACCCACCCACACACACACACACACACACACACACACACACACACACACACACACACACACACACACACACACACACACACACACACACACACACACACACACACACACACACAAAAAAAAAAAAAAAAAAAAAAAAAAAAAAAAAAAAAAAAAAAAAAAAAAAAAAAAAAAAAAAAAAAAAAAAAAAAAAAAAAAAAATACATAATGACCCGCCCCAGTCACTGAAGATTTGGAGGGTAGACTTTGGATACATAATTAACTACCTACTTGATTCATAGAGTGAACATTCGTCGTTTGACGGTGGCCTTGTTTGACATTCGTTTTTACACCTAATGCATTCTATTACCTAATTACGGGAAGACAACAATTCAGCTTATTGCATAATATGTATAACGTTTACAGGGTACGTGATGGAATGAGGAACAATTCTATCACATGTTGGTGACACTGATCTTTGCTCCACATACACACCATCAACTGACAGCGCCATGTCATATATATATATATATATCATTGTGACGGGGATAGATTGTTCTATCACACAGTATACAAATTCATGTCAATAATGGACAGAAAAAGATAGTCATTGTAACTTTATATACGACATTTGCGGCATTGTAAAAAAATGGGACAAGAGGCCCTGAACTCTTCTTGACTATATAATGAGTTGGTAATTATGAATAAAATGTGTTTTAATTAACCATAGTAACTGCCTAGCTTCTTCACCATAGTCACACAAATGGCATTTTCTCTGGTTAGTCATCATGAGATGACCAGAAACACAGCCAAATTGTGTGAATGCAGCAGATAGTATCAAGAAAGCGTATGAATTTTCACTCAAAAGTTGCCCAGATTTTTTTTTTATGTTTGCCACTTAGAGGTAACAAGTATCTTTAACCAGTAGGCATAGTCATCATTCTAAAGATAACTGAATAACTTGCAATTATATAGTAGTTTTAGAAAATATAGCTTAAGACATACAGGCAGGCAACTGTCCAGTATAAGAAGGGTCTACTGGGTTATCAATACACCCCCTGCCACTGCTGCAAGGGGCAATTAGTCAAGCTGCCCAATGCAACAATGCCAGGCTAGGAGTGTCCAGTTTCACTGGTGCTGTGATGAGGGCTGGCCCCCTAGTGAGTGAATATACAGTTCACAGTCGCCAGTCTACAGTGCAGGCTGAAACAAGCAAATCTGAAATCTGAACATTTTGCTTCCTTGGGAGGCCCTGAAATACCCTTACAAAAGACTAATTACAAATGTCTTGTGTGAAAATACCATAACAACCGAGTGAAAAACGAGAGGAAAGGCTAGTTTTTGAAGAGCAAATAGGAAACTAAAAACGTATAATTTTTAGGTCTTGGAGGACCTTAGGAGCTAGGCTTTACGATGAGTAAATCAAATTAAACTTTCTTGTCCGTAGTGACAGTACCGTAAGAAATGATTACTGAAAAATAGATTTCTAATGATTTCTGAAAGCTAATGGCGGACACAGTGTTGGCATGTTAGTTGGACCAACGGCCCAAAGGACTAAAAACTTAATATTCGTATTTACCGTGACCTTAGCTCCATTACCTAGGGTTGTGTGCGCGTGTTTGGCAATTAAACTCCTAAAGTAAATCACTTTTTATTTGTCCTATTGGTGTCACGTACAGTAATCTACGCAGTCACCATCTCTTGGATTTGTCACTTCCGGCCGTCTGTCACTGGCATATACTTTATTAATACAAGTTATGTCAGTCTGAATTTGTTTAAATTATTGTAATATAGCTGATTACAAGTGTATAAAGTGTCATACCCAGAGTTGGTTATATTTTAAGCTACTGTACTTCTAGAACTAGACTTACCCTTTTCATCTGGCATAAACTTGCAAATCTAAGAAATGTAATTATTCTTTCTCAGTATCAAACTTGTTTGCAAAGGTATGCTTGAATTGTTTCCCATAATAATGTTATTTTAAAATCTTTCCAAATAAACCTTGGGACTCCCTAAATACACTGACGGAATTGATTTCTTATGTATTATAGAACATGTCATGTGTATAACTGATTTTGGGCTCGATTACCATACCAATGACTTCTTATTACAGTAAGTGTTTGTAGAAGTAAACCAACACCTAAGTCTAGGTCTTTATACGGATGGATGTAGTAGTCTTTTCTGGGTACTTCATTCTATTGAATTTGCATTTGCATACCGCAGGTCTGTGGTGGGTTGGTGTTTCGAGCCACTATTGAAACTACAATCTCAGAATGTGTACACTTGTAATAACATGTTACCTACATGTTACCAGTGCCTGATGTGGGGGAGGGGCAAATAAGTGACTTCAACTATACACGTCACTGTCACACTACTCACATTGCTTGAGTAATGCCACTTACAACGAGGTAGTAATAACAATGTTGACTATGATGTTAACATTTTATTTACAGTTGCTTCCTAAATCCAGTCTTCAAAGGTTTACTCAAATAAAATAGCCTCGACTCAATGTCAAAGCCTGTACATATAAATAATGCCGACATCTGAAGTTGATGTTCACATCGAATTTGACCTCTCCAGATTGCCAACACTGTCCAACATCTAGATAATAAAACTGAAGATTTTATATAATATTACGCACGTCAGTTGGTGAAATTGCCACCAGTATTTTTCAGAGGCCATAACCAATTTGGACAGCAGTAATGAGACATCTCATTGTGACATTTCGTCTATGAACAAGCTCAAAGAATAACTTCCACAGATATATCAACAGTGCAAAGTAACTGTTAAATATGTTCGATGTCTACAGTAGAAAATTATACTGCTTCCATGGAGTCTTGAAAAGTTACAAAAGTATGCAACTGTAAATTGACCCTTGTCACTTTTGCCAGCACAAACCTAACTTCTAAACAAAAATAGACTTTTGCATAGCAGTTGATACTTTTAAGTTACAAGATGCTGAACATTATCTGTCTGAAATATATATATTGTTCAGTGTAAGCATAACAGTGTCAATGACCTTCAAAGACATCCAACCCAAGTTGGCCAGCAAGAATACAACACAGAATAAATTCACCATTTCCAGCCAATTACAATACAAAAGCAAGCATTTATTGTTACGGCCAAGCAAATTCAATAACGCAGTGTGGCTTGTAGTATTTTACTCATCATATTACTGCACAAAATAATACATTTCTCACCGCCGGTTTGTTGGCAATCTGTTTCACCACTTCAAGCCGGCGACATCATACATTTTCATTTAGGAACCACATTTCAATACGTCTAGTGCAGCAAGTTCGAAAGGCAACACTTCTTATGCTTCACTTAACGCCGCTGTCCACTATGTAATTAATATGTAGATCTTGACATCACAATACGTTGGAAGCATATTCAATAATATGTACATAGCCCCCATAAAAATCTCCAAGTGCATCAGTATGGTCATAGTAGCTATTAGTTTGCACCGGCAAATGGTCCTGTAGTTGAATGTTTTCCAACCACTATAAACCAAATTGTACGTTGATGCAGAACATGGAACAAGATCTGCTTCACCGCACACACAGGTGCTTCACAGTGTCATCCAGGTTTAATAAGACAGGTTGACACTCCTCGACAATGGGGCAACGCCTGCAAAATATACAGAAAACAACTGGTACGCCAAAGATGGACACAAGTCAACTAAAACATGCCAACCTCGCTTGACTAGACAAATCTGTCAGCCATGGTAGTCCGGAATCGACACTTCAGACAGCTTTGCTCCAACAGTTGTTGTCATTGCTTTGTGTTCTCATGATTCAGGGAAAGCGGGCTATCTTAGAATAATTCTGACCATTGTTAACCACACGTCGCCACATATCAAAAATGATACAACTGCATTGTCAAAAAGGCATTATTTTAGATATATCCAGTTAGCATGGTGGCTGACCTCCAACCACGTCCATTATCCAAGCCGGCAGATAATCAAGCCATTGCCTGTAAATGTTAACGTGGGAAATGATATCGGCTAAAGGTTGCGAATATTGTTGATTAGATACAATCATTTCCACCCACGGCTGATAATCGTTATACCGACTTCATCAAACAATTCAAGCCCTGCGCCAATGTCCACCAGGCAAAGACGTAGCAATGACATTCAAACATGAGACAAAAAGCAACGTGTCGTCATTGCCGTACTCGGCAACGACACGATGCAAATATAAGATCACAGCAGAGTTCATTGAGTTCATCGTGGAGCATTCTCGTTAATTTCCTATGTGTGGATCTGCTGGTTTTAGCTGTCTTCCTGCGACTCTTCCTCGGCCTCATGCAGCCAGGTGAAGAATTGCACGACAGACGTCTTGGCGACACCTTTGCCTGCCTGCTCCGCTGGGTCACTGCTATCCTCCCACTGGTTGAAAGCATCCTCGGAAATAATGTCTGTGTCCCTTCACCTGAATACAAACACCAACTGGTCACTCACTGCTTCACATGTCATCTCGGTACTGGTCACTCACTGCCTCACATGTCATCCCAGTACTGGTCACTCACTGCTTTTCCCCCATTGGTCATCCCCAAGTCCCCCTTGGTCACTCACTGCTTCACATGTCATCTTAGTACTGGTCACTCACTGCCTCACATGTCATCCCAGTACTGGTCATTCACTGCTTCACATGTCATCCCAGTACTGGTCACTCACTGCTTCACATGTCATCTCAGTACTGGTCACTCACTGCTTCACATGTCATCTCAGTACTGGTCACTCACTGCTTCACATGTCATCTCAGTACTGGTCACTCACTGCCTCACATGTCATCTCAGTACTGGTCACTCACTCCCTTCACATGTCATCCCAGTACTGGTCACTCACTGCTTCACATGTCATCCCAGTACTGGTCACTCACTGCTTCACATGTCATCTCAGTACTGGTCACTCACTGCTTCACATGTCATCTCAGTACTGGTCACTCACTGCTTCACATGTCATCCCAGTACTGGTCACTCACTGCTTCACATGTCATCCCAGTACTGGTCACTCACTGCTTCACATGTCATCCCAGTACTGGTCACTCACTGCTTCACATGTCATCTCAGTGGACGCAATAGGAGAATTCTATAGAAAATGTTTGGTTAGTCATTTCAAATTATGCTGAACTATCATGAATTCTACGGCCCAGAGATTTTTCAAAAACCTAAAATAATTAAACAAAATGGCGAATTGTGCGACGCAACCATAGTAACCGGATAGTTTGTAAAATGTAGAATGGTCAGGTGACTTCTAAATACAAGTGTTGTGGATTGTTCCTGCCCAACCCACAGGACATGCAGAAATATTTACTATTACTGCTAAGAGTTATTCAAATATTTTGGGCCCCATGCATGATGTACCCCCAAAATACACTGCTGACTCATTCAACATATTTCTTCTGAATGCACGGCCAGAGATAAACTGTGAACAATACCTGTAATGGCACTAGTGCATATGGCTGTCATGAGAGCCCGGATGAAGGCTGGTTCTTTGACGTGTGCCTCTCCAACGTTCGCCTGCAACGCACACAACACGACTGAATAACAATTTACCTCTGAATGACTTATATTCATAGATCACGCATCAATATTAAGAACTCATATGCATTGTGCAATCTTCGAAGGTAATTTTAGCCAAATTTGTATTTTCTAAAATGTCTTGCATTATAAAAATTGATAATTTCTGGGAATAAAAAGCAACCCAAATGAAGTTTAGAATGTTGTTTTTAGCAATAATCAACTCTGCAATGTTTTTATTCACTGGGCCCATGAGCTAGTTGATTTGAAAATAAAGTTACTTCATAAGATATACATAAGGGGTCACCCACCACGAGTGACATTTTTTTCCCTTTTTTTAAAAAAGGGTTTTTTTTAAAAAAGGGAAACCCCCACCAAAAAACCCCCCCCCCCCAAAAAGGGGTTTTTTTTTTCCCTTTAATTTCCCTTTTTAAAAAATTTTTTAAAAGGGGGGTTTTTTTTCCCCCCCCCAAAAAAAAACCCAAAAAAAATTTTTTTAAAAAAGGGGGGGGAAAAAAAACCCCCCCCAAAAGTTCCCCCCCCTAAAAAAAAATTTGGTTTTGGGGTTTAAAATTTTTTGTTTAAATTTTTTTTTAAAAATTTTTGGGGGGGGAAAAAAAACAAAAAATTTTTTAAAAAAAATTTTTAAAAAAAAAAAAAATTTTCCCCCTTTTTTTTTTTTTAATTTCAAAGGGGAAAAAAATTAGTGAAATAAAAAAACCCCCGGGGGGGTTTTTAAAAAGGGGGCCCCTTTTTTGGTTTGGGGGGGCCCCCTTTTTTTTTAAAAAGGGGTTTTGGGGGGGCCCCCAAAAAATTTTTAAAAAAATTTCCCCTGGTTTGGGTTTTTTTTAAAAAGGGGGGGTTATTTGGGGGGGGGGAAATTGAAAAGGGGGGGGTTTTTTTTTAAATAAAAAAACCCGGGGGGAAAAAAAAAAAAAAAAAAAAGGGGGGGGGGGAAAAAAAAAAAGGAAATTTTTTAAAAAATTTTTTTCCCGGGGAAAAAAGGGGGGAAAAAAAAAAAAACCCTTTTTTTAAAAAAGGGGGGTTTTTTTTTTTAAAAATTTTTTTTTTGCAAAAAAATTTTTTAAAAAAAACCCTTTAAATTTTTTTAAAAAATTAATTTTAAAAATTTTTTTTTTAAAAAATTTTTTCAGAATTTAAAAATTTTTTTAAAGGGGGGTTTGGGGAAAAAAAGGGAAAAAGGGTTTTTCCCCCCTTTTTAAAAAATTTTTTCCTTTTTTTTTGGGGGTTTTTAAATTTTTTTTTGGGGTTTTTTAAAGGGGAAAATTTTGGTTTGGATTTTTTGGGGGGGGGGTTTCACAGTTTATCTCTGGCCGTGCATTCAGAAGAAATATGTTGAATGAGTCAGCAGTGTATTTTGGGGGTACATCATGCATGGGGCCCAAAATATTTGAATAACTCTTAGCAGTAATAGTAAATATTTCTGCATGTCCTGTGGGTTGGGCAGGAACAATCCACAACACTTGTTTTTTCCCTAATTTAATTTTTTCCCCGGTTTTTTCTAAATTCGCCATTTTGAATTATTTTGGTTTTTAAAAAATCTCGGGGCCCCATGATAGTTCAAACGATAATAAACATTTTCTATAAATTCTTTTAAATCCACATAATAAAACAGGGGTTTGGAAAGGGAGGGGTAAAACCATTTTTGGGGGGGGATGACATGTGGGGATGACATGTAACAGTGGTGACCAATACGGGGTAGTGAAAAATGCCCATTTTAATTTAATTTAAAAATAATAATTTAACTAGTAAATGGCAGTGGTGACCAGTACGGATGACTTTGGGGGTATTCCAAGAAATGAATAATTAAATGTCCATGCCTAAACATGTGAGAAACTGGTAAAACCCATTTTAAGATGACATGGGCAGGGGTGCCCAAAAAAAAGTTTTGTGGGAGTTGACCAGTGAGGATGACATGGGGGCAGTGAGTAATTGGGTTTGTGTGTTAAAACCGTCCATTTGGGGTTTTACAGGAAGCGTGGGGAAAAAGGGTCAATAAGAAAATTTTAAGCCAAAAAATATGTTGCCTTTGGGGAATTCAGGTAATTTTCATAAAAAAAGTGAACCCCTTTTCTTTAAGTACCTGGAACAAAAGATTTTAACTAGAAATTTCGGGTGGTCTTTTTGGGAAAATTTACCATTGAACCCTTTATTCTAACTTTTAAATCAAAAATTTTTAGCGGTTAAAAATTTGAAAAACATTTTAATAAAAAAAAATAATAAAAGTGATACAAGAAATATCGGTGTTCAACCAAACTATTTCATTGCGTATTATGACGTTGTTGGTCGAATAATTAAAATGAAATTATTCTGATCTTTCTAAGTGGATTCTAAGTATTTTATGTCTCAAGCTGTTCCGTGAAATGGAGACAGTATACGTGTATGTGTATGTTGCAGGTGTTCTGAGAACGTTCTTCGACACATTCTATGATGAGGACATTATTTCCGAGGATGCTTTCAACCAGTGGGAGGATAGCAGTGACCCAGCGGAGCAGGCAGGCAAAGGTGTCGCCAAGACGTCTGTCGTGCAATTCTTCACCTGGCTGCATACCAAAGGGGGGGGTTTGGCTTTTTGTCTCTTTTTTTTGTTTGGGGGAAAAGGGGGGTTCCCTTTTTTTTTGGTTTTTTACGTCTTTGCCTGGTGGACATTGGCGCAGGGCTTGAATTGTTTGATGAAGTCGGTATAACGATTATCAGCCGTGGGTGGAAATGATTGTATCTAATCAACAATATTCGCAACCTTTAGCCGATATCATTTCCCACGTTAACATTTACAGGCAATGGCTTGATTATCTGCCGGCTTGGATAATGGACGTGGTTGGAGGTCAGCCACCATGCTAACTGGATATATCTAAAATAATGCCTTTTTGACAATGCAGTTGTATCATTTTTGATATGTGGCGACGTGTGGTTAACAATGGTCAGAATTATTCTAAGATAGCCCGCTTTCCCTGAATCATGAGAACACAAAGCAATGACAACAACTGTTGGAGCAAAGCTGTCTGAAGTGTCGATTCCGGACTACCATGGCTGACAGATTTGTCTAGTCAAGCGAGGTTGGCATGTTTTAGTTGACTTGTGTCCATCTTTGGCGTACCAGTTGTTTTCTGTATATTTTGCAGGCGTTGCCCCATTGTCGAGGAGTGTCAACCTGTCTTATTAAACCTGGATGACACTGTGAAGCACCTGTGTGTGCGGTGAAGCAGATCTTGTTCCATGTTCTGCATCAACGTACAATTTGGTTTATAGTGGTTGGAAAACATTCAACTACAGGACCATTTGCCGGTGCAAACTAATAGCTACTATGACCATACTGATGCACTTGGAGATTTTTATGGGGGCTATGTACATATTATTGAATATGCTTCCAACGTATTGTGATGTCAAGATCTACATATTAATTACATAGTGGACAGCGGCGTTAAGTGAAGCATAAGAAGTGTTGCCTTTCGAACTTGCTGCACTAGACGTATTGAAATGTGGTTCCTAAATGAAAATGTATGATGTCGCCGGCTTGAAGTGGTGAAACAGATTGCCAACAAACCGGCGGTGAGAAATGTATTATTTTGTGCAGTAATATGATGAGTAAAATACTACAAGCCACACTGCGTTATTGAATTTGCTTGGCCGTAACAATAAATGCTTGCTTTTGTATTGTAATTGGCTGGAAATGGTGAATTTATTCTGTGTTGTATTCTTGCTGGCCAACTTGGGTTGGATGTCTTTGAAGGTCATTTAATTTTTTAAATGAAAAATTTTATTTCAGACGAAAAATTTAGTTCGAACAAAAGTTCAAAATCTAAGAAAGTTATTTTTTTTTAGAAGTTAGGTTTGTGCTGGCAAAAGTGACAAGGGTCAATTTACAGTTGCATACTTTTGTAACTTTTCAAGACTCCATGGAAGCAGTATAATTTTCTACTGTAGACATCGAACATATTTAACAGTTACTTTGCACTGTTGATATATCTGTGGAAGTTATTCTTTGAGCTTGTTCATAGACGAAATGTCACAATGAGATGTCTCATTACTGCTGTCCAAATTGGTTATGGCCTCTGAAAAATACTGGTGGCAATTTCACCAACTGACGTGCGTAATATTATATAAAATCTTCAGTTTTATTATCTAGATGTTGGACAGTGTTGGCAATCTGGAGAGGTCAAATTCGATGTGAACATCAACTTCAGATGTCGGCATTATTTATATGTACAGGCTTTGACATTGAGTCGAGGCTATTTTATTTGAGTAAACCTTTGAAGACTGGATTTAGGAAGCAACTGTAAATAAAATGTTAACATCATAGTCAACATTGTTATTACTACCTCGTTGTAAGTGGCATTACTCAAACAATGTGAGTAGTGTGACAGTGACGTGTATAGTTGGAAGTTCCCAAAATTATAAAATGTTATTACAAGTGTACACATTCTGAGATTGTAGTTTCAATAGTGGCTCGAAACACCAACCCACCACAGACCTGCGGTATGCAAATGCAAATTCAATAGAATGAAGTACCCAGAAAAGACTACTACATCCATCCGTATAAAGACCTAGACTTAGGTGTTGGTTTACTTCTACAAACACTTACTGTAATAAGAAGTCATTGGTATGGTAATCGAGCCCAAAATCAGTTATACACATGACATGTTCTATAATACATAAGAAATCAATTCCGTCAGTGTATTTAGGGAGTCCCAAGGTTTATTTGGAAAGATTTTAAAATAACATTATTATGGGAAACAATTCAAGCATACCTTTGCAAACAAGTTTGATACTGAGAAAGAATAATTACATTTCTTAGATTTGCAAGTTTATGGAAAATGGGAAAAGGGTAAAGCCCCCCCTTCAAATTCATTTTTTTAAAATTTAAACCCAAAAATTGGGGTGAAAATAACTTGTTTTAAAAAAGTATATTCCCTGACGGGCCCCGGGAAATGACAAATCCAAGAGATGGTGACTGCGTAGATTACTGTACGTGACACCAATAGGACAAATAAAAAGTGATTTACTTTAAGGGGTTTAATTGCCAAACACGCGCACACAACCCTAGGTAATGGAGCTAAGGTCACGGTAAATACGAATATTAAGTTTTTAGTCCTTTGGGCCGTTGGTCCAACTAACATGCCAACACTGTGTCCGCCATTAGCTTTCAGAAATCATTAGAAATCTATTTTTCAGTAATCATTTCTTACGGTACTGTCACTACGGACAAG